>UELX01001229.1:0-48194 GCA_900480035.1 Eupelmus urozonus
CCCGCCGATACAGATTTCTCAACGTGAGCTCGTAATTTTTTATCCCAGAGCTGCCGCGCGTCAAAGAAAGAGCACTCTTCCTCCGTGTACACAGAGCTCGACTCGGGGCCATCAGAGGAGATATGGTTGAAAAAAAAGTCTTTTAGAGAAACAGGGTCAATGCCCATCGCGCGCCGATCGCCGCCGTCTCTCTTTCTCTTTCACACGCCACAGTTTCGGGCATAAAAGTAGTTTACTTCGGATATGTGATAAATTTTTACGAGGACGTTAATTTTGAAGTTTATGCCCGGCCAGACGCGATGATCGCTTAATTTATCAGTGCTGTAAAACTAGAGTTACTAAATGCCAGGCCGCGGCCAAGAATCGGACACACTGTATTTGCCGATCATACTTTTACTCGAATCTCAGCTGTTAACTTTCCGGCATATCGCCTACCTGTAATCTAACCCGCGTCATTTATTTGCATATCGGTATCAAATATACCCTACCGCGGAGCAGCTCATTATACACCCAACGAAAAAAGCCGTATATACGTTAAAAAAGAAAACCTTCCAAACATCCTCCCGATCTCAGTGCGTTGCCCAACATTAGAAATACGATTTCCTCCCGAAAAAAAAACCGGGCGCGTTCCTCCGGAGCATGAACCCTGCATTTAAATCCCGGCCGAGTACCGTTCGGCTCCGGCCCATCTCCTTAATCTAAATTCCCGGGCGCAAGTGCAAGGGAGATTAGAAATTTAGTGCATCGTGTGTAAGTTCGGGCGCGCCGGAAAAAGATCTCCCAGGGCTCATTAGTAATCCGCTGCGACTAGTCCGTATCGAAGAGGCTACACTCAAATCCAGAGTTATATCTTCGCCGAGGACGAAGACTATAGCAGCGCGCGCGTGTGTGAGTGTATATACGCGAGGTCAAAAGCGAGCTGCGTTAGAAATATCTTTGGTGGACGAGGAATAGAAAACCAGTTCCTATCGCTTAATTTCTACAAATGGACATCTCACTTTATTTACGAGCGGAGCCTCCTCTCTTTCGACATTTTATTAGATCCCCGAAGGCTCGGGCGCTTTTCTAGACCGACTAGCCCCGCTCTCTATATAGCTATACGTTACACGGGGATCGTTCCGGCTGGTGTATACGAAAATACGATCGGCCGGTCGGAGTGTCGAAATTGCCGCACTAATTACGCTTTTTCGAGAGCGAGAACTTTCGCAATTCAGCGGCTGCGACACCGTGCGCGTATACACATACGCGTTGGCTGATGGAGACTCCGATATGGGAGAAGAGAGCGGAAGGAGGCTCGGGATTTTTCACCTGATCTACGTGGGAGATTAGGGAACAGGAAGGGAGATGAGATGCTGGACGGAGAGAATTGTAATAATTAGATGGCCCGGGAGGAACATCGCACTTTCTATCAGGAGATGTAAGCGATCCGATCTAGTTTACTGGGGTACGGTGGAGGAATGAGCGAATAATGTTAATGCTTAAGTTGGAGATTGGGTGAAATTTAAACGTTCATTGAGGGCTTATGTTTAAACTGAAAATTCGTTATACGTATTGTATGTGAATTCGTTTCTCTTAGGTAAACTTATTACTTTATATTTACATCGAAATTGATACAAAAAATGATCTAAAATAAAATATACACAAAACACAAATTTTATACTATAAATAAATAACCAATCGTTTTCTAATAAAAAACAGAATTAACTGTTTTACTAGTGGATCATGTTTAAATCGAACGCTTTTGTTTATTAAATTAAAAAGTAAGTTAATGTTGCAATCAAAACATATCGAAGTAACTAAATTTTTATGAAATCTGCAAATAAAAATTATTTTTAAGAATGTTCTAGCACTCGAGTCACTTGTCTCACCCATAATCATTCTAAAAATAAAATTCAACATTTCTGTAATTCATTAATTCATGCTTAGTCATTTTCTGGTCCAGTCATTTCCCATGGCATTATCGTTACCGCCGCTGCCGTGCGTTTCACGCGTTTTACTACAGTTTCACAATGAAATTATAATTTATTGAAGAGGTCGCGCGCTCGGCTATATGGAATAAATAACGCCGCGGCGTTATTTATTGTCCGGCCATAACCGAGCGATTAAAAATAGAATTTTCAAAGTGGCAAAGGCGCACGTGAAAAAACCGTAAGCCAAACAAACCTGCGACGATGTTTGCGCGCGCGGATTACAACTAAACGTTACAATAAAATCATGATTTATCGAGACAAAGCGCCGGCGCAATTACGGAAGCTGCGACTTTCACGCGCTGAGGAAAGTATATTGTTGTGATTGCGCCTCCTCTCACACTTCGCACACGTCCGGCTCTTTACTCTAAAATCGGCATGGCATCGAAATTAATCGCCGAAACTATATGATTAAACTCGTTTTTTCCCCGTCCATTGTCACTATCCGGCTTGCGAACAGAAATCGTTCGATCATCCAGTGTTTCTTCCTTCGCTTTTTCTTCCGTCCCTCGCGTCCGCTTCTCTCCCCGCGTGCGCGCCATTCATCAAGCCACCTGACTTTTAATGATCCTAGTGCGCGCGCATTGTGAGTGACTGCTCGCTGCGCGGCAGTAGCAGCCGCGGCTATATAAATGCTCACGGTCAAGAAAGGATTTCGAAGCGCTGCGCCGGCATTAACGAGCCTCTCGCGCAATCTTCCTCTCGTCAAATGTCACCTCCATTACGAATCATCAGCGCTCATTATCGAGCCGCAGCGCTCGCTCGCTTTCTCTAATCATCTGGATCATCCCGTTTGCGCGCGCGGCCGGAGAGGTCACGAGTAAAAGTCGCGCGCGCGTCCTCGAGGCTCTCTAAGGCTTCATCTTTATGAAAGTGTATACGGACGCCTCCTCGCTCGGGCTCTGAAATAGTCTGCCGGCGGCTGCGTGGTTTTATGGATTTCTTACTCTCTCGCGCTTTATTTTTCCGAGGAGAAGCGCGCGAGAGTGCAGCTAGCTAGTGTGGTAAAAATTTAACGACTCGGGATCTTAATGAACATATCGCGCTCACTTAATAAACTCGCCCGGCTCGCGCTTGGGAAATTCAGTTTTATTTCGCGCGATAATCGCCTTTTTCAGAGATGACGTATAGCGAGCTGCGCGGGATTCTCAACGTGTTTTATCCAATTTATTTAAACTATTTTGTAACGAGCCGCGTCCCAAAGACTCGCTCGGCGTTTCGCAATTTCAATATTTTGAAATGTAATTTTTAATTATAGATAATATTCCGATAGGCTCTTGCGCGCTTTATTTTTATTTTACAATCTCGCGGCAGCGATCTCGACGAGTGAATTGAGGTGCAGTATTATGAGGTTACATTAACTCTCGTTACATAATCGCACTTACAATCGAACAAAGATTTTGATTAGCATATTAATACGAGCTTATGAATCAATTGCGCTCGCGCTTTATCATCCTCAACAATCTTCATTTTCAACAATCGCTTTTTCAAATACTCACGAAAAACCTATTACTCACTTTTAACCTCTCGTACACGCGATTCACCAACAATACAACGTGTAAATTTAACGTTAAACCACACTGTTCGTCAAACGCATCATCGAGTTGACGCTCTCGAGTCCGTGATTAGAAAAAAAAAACCAGAGGCGATGAAATCGCTGGAAAAAAAGGCGAATCTCGCCGCGGGACAAAGCTGTAATTTAATATAATGAATCGAGCCCGCTCCAGAGCACACGAGCCTTCCTATATCGCGGCCGATTATCTAGAACACGTGAAAGAGACGTTAGAGAGGAATAAAGATCTCTGGCGCTCTTTTTTTCGCTAGTTCACATGTCGTTACAGTTGAAGAGCGCGCGGAGAGGCGTAGAAGAAGAAAAGAAGGTCGCGCTCGCGGTGATCAGAAAGCACTTAGCGCGCGCGCGCGGGGCTCGGCCGAACACCGAACGCCGGTATTATTCATTCAAGGCTTATGTACCCGTTAGCTCGTCGGTGCAATTAAGCCGCTCGCCGATTTCTGTCTGCGCGGCTGAGACTGCGCGAGGGCACCTAATGATAGGTATAGCACCCGGGCTCTCGCGAGCGCTCTATACGTTTCAATTACTTTGCTGGAGCGCTTTGAGGAAGAGGGGGGAGGCGTTTGCCATTGATGCTCCTTTTGTGATATACATATTTCTTAGCGCTTTGCATATATGGATATTGTAATGATTTTGTTTGAGAGCGCGAGCGCAACGTATACGAACTTGCCAAGTTTTTATATGCCCTTTCTTCTATAGCTCGTCGATCTCGGGGCAGGTTGAAGCAAGGAGTGGAAGAGGATTGACTCGGCGCAGGTGCTCGTTATTCTTACGTCTCGTTCGAACGAGTTCGATTGGCTTTATGGGATCTTTAATGTTCTCATTAGAGTTTATAAGTACGTGTTTGGTAATAGTGAGATATTTTTTAAATAAAACTAGTTGGGAAAAGTACTGTGTATTAAACGATAAGTATAAGTTAAATAATGTTTATTCCTTTATATAATACCGTACAAATGAATGTATAATGCAACTTTTTTTTTTCTATATCTAAATAGGATTATGTTAAAACGTAATCGATCTCTGCCCCCATGATAAATTTTATGTTACTTTTGCCTCGGAGCTTAAATTTAAATATCATCTAATCTCAAGATCTTGAAATCTAGATTTACAAAACGAAATGAATTTCTCGCTTGGGTTTTAACAGTTAAATGAAATTAAAAGACATGTAAATTATTACAACATTAATTGTATATTTCAATTAAATTTATAGAACGAAGAGACCATAAAAATGCTCAGCATCAACTAATCCAAGACATTCAGCGTGAACCTAGCAAAGATCACTTAAATGTAGGTCCAATTAAGGAACTTGTCTACTAATATAACAGAATGATAATTCAATATTAACGCTACATTTACCCAATCCCATAAATAACAGCGCAACTTGGAAATTTCAAAATGCTAATAAATCGAATGATTAAGAGCGATGAATTTTAAAGAGATCTTTAAAGCGAGCGCGGAATCTGCCAAAGTGCGAATTTTAAATTGACCGTCATAAGTCAGGCAAGATCAGTAGAGAATTAGAAAATAATAAATCGCTCGCTCTTACAATCCTCTTAAAAAGCAGCCCAGCCAACCAATAAATAAGTTTATCAACCGATCCAACCCGGAAACCCTCGTCAAAGCCAAAAAGATTATAACATCATCGTCGAGCATATTGTCGCGCTTGTAGAGACGCGGCGCTGAGGCGTTTCACCGCTCGACGAATATTCTTCTTCGAAACTTTCTCATGCGCCTGTAGATACACACGAAACTGTACACGCGCGTGTACATCCCATACGGACTCTATCTGCCTCTCTTTCTCTCTGTCAGCGCATAGAGCTGACCTTCATTTCCCCGAGGGAGCCCATCAGTGAGAAACATAATCAGGCTCCGGCCGGTAATGATTCATCATTTGTCACCTGTTTCTGTCGCGCGCGCGCGCGCGTTTATCGGGACAGATACGAGTAAACGCATCCCGAGGGTCCACGGCTCTCGGCTGCGCCATTATTCTTTCCTCTATACGTGGGCTTGCTCAATTTCGAAGCTGGCTCTCCTTTCGTCCACAGCTCCCAGGCAGCTCCGTTTCTCCTAAAACATATAAAAGCGAGCGGCCGCGCGTCAAATCGGCCACACCTTGTATTTAAATTATTCCGAAAATTCTCATAAATTCTCAGATTATCGCGCGGCCACCTAATGTGGACGAGCATGAATATTTTCACAAGTCCACCGGATGACTCGGCTCCTCTACTTCGTCGTTCGCCTTCTCCTTCTTCGTCTTCGTTTTTTTTTTTTTTTTCGCTGACCTGTTACCGGCGTGTTTGAGGATAAAAATCGCCGTTTGCTTAAGTTTTGTAATACGCGCACAGCGCGATAAACAAATGCAGAGGCTCGAAAATCCATTATGCTAACTAAGACACTTTTTCGGAGATTTTAAAATTCTTATCTCGAGGAAGCGTTTACGTATATTTCGTCTTTTTTTTCCCCCTCGTCTATTGAGCGCGTTTAATACGATTTTCATTTGCATAGTGTTTACCTTAAGCTGTCTTTTTATTGGGATAGAAAAATAAATTTTTACGGCCGGGAATATTAATCAGCTGATTGGAATTAAATCGTTTATGTACTAAACTCAATCTAATCGGCGAGTCGCTGATTACACGATTATCCATTTGCAAAAATTTTTTTCGTTATCGAGCCGTTAAAACAGTATTTATTGAAATGTGACTGTAGATTAAGACATGTGTCAAGTAGGTACTTAATAGAGAAATTATCAATGATATGTATATGCCGAGATTGTTAATCGTCGGTCCGAATTGTTTGGCTCGTTACTTTTTCATAAATAATTTATAAATTCAACAATACTAAAAAGCTGGAAACCATTCCAGATGTTACTAATCCTTTTACGAAAGCACCGATCGATAAATATGTACGGAAACGATAAATCTAAAACATTTGGAGCCATTTGGTATACCGAAAAATAAAGGTCAAATAACTCATTTGTATTGAAATGATTCGTTCGTCCGTTTATTAAGCGGGCGAGCGAGCGAGCGACTAGAGAATCCGATCTGAAATTATAAAAACTAGAAACCGACTTGATTTCGGCTGCGGGCTTGAAGGTGACACTAAATTAGATATAAGAGCTATCATTCCCGCTTCTAGTGCACTAAATTATACGATTTACTTAAGAAGTAAATATGCCCCGATCTTCGAAAGTCGAATCCACTCGTCTATTTGCATAATTATTTGAAAATTAACAGCGCCAAACTTCAAATTTCGAGCTCTTGTAAACGCTTGGATATAGTTTACTCGGCATTCCGGCGTTCAACGATTTGCGAATGGGAAGAGGATCGTTATTTATGTGGATACGGCCATAGTCCAACGAGGAATATCGTATTCGAGAAATTCATTAAGTTTCTACGGATGATGAAATAGAAACTGACTTGAATTTCACACTCACATTTTTTAATGTATTCCCTACGCCGGCACACGTGCACAATTTATTTATAAAATATACAAATGTTTCGTTTTTTCATCTTTTATTTTCAAGTGACTTTGTTTATTATTCAATTTTTCAAAAGATTTACCAACTGCCTAGGTCACATACCGATCTCGTATAGTTATTACATTTATTGCTCAAGTTACATATTTTCATATTAAAAATTATAATTTTGTGTAAATAATAATTTAAAAATGTATAATCATTAAAAGATTAAGAGAAAGCAAGCAATATATCCGAGTCGAAAGAAACACGGTTGACAACTGTAAAATTGTCTCGGATGATTACACTTCTACTTTTTTTAGGGCCGCTCTTGTCTGGCTCCGATTTTACGACAACGAATGACCTTAAAAACGTCCATAAATGCAGACGTACAAAAGGTCCGACGAGCGTCTGCAAGCAATGTTTTTTATTTCTACTTGCCGGCTAACCCTCAGCAGGGTCAATATCTGCTCCTAATACCTGACAAAAAGCATACTTACTTTTCTGCAGACTAATATTTGCGAGCAGAAAACGAAGCTTTTCGTTGCATGTGGCCGGTTTTATTTTCAACTCGGCTGTTTTAACTTTCAGCTGACATAATACACGAGCTAATATTCACAAATGAATTGGTTTAAAAACGAAAATTATAAATTTCTTTTAAAAGCATTTACGATCGTGGTAATAAATAAATAAATTTAATTATCTGCTCAAGAAAAATATCATCTTATATTAATAATAACAAATTTCTAGCAATGTAAAATAATAACAGATTAATATTAACTTATTCTGTAAAAAATTTTATTTACATTTATCGAAAACTATTTCTATCATATTGCACTAGCATACCTATTATGAAACCTATGATTTTGTTCAAGTACTACTCAATTTTAAGGTCACAGATTGAGGGATAAAACGATTTAGCTTTAGTACTACTCATTTTGATCAGAAAACGTGTATAAGTTTATAAGCGATTGTGGAGTTTTATAAAATTCTAATTTAAAAGCTAATGATGGACAAGAATAAAGAATCTATTGATGATGTTCTATATAATTGTTCGCCTGAATAGAATGAGCTCTATTAAAGTCAATTCATTCGTAATTTGTAAGCACAAAGCAGCGTTAAAGTGGAATACAAATTAACATTTTTTTCTACTTTTAAAAACTATTTTAAAACGAATTGTGTAGCTATGTTATTTACAAATAATACGTGAATAAAAAATAAAGTAATACTTCAAATAGTATTTCCACCGCATTACCTCAAATAAAGAAGATATGAATATAGACAGAATGAAAATTTTTCATAAGTTTACGTAAGTGAGTTTTATCAAATGACTATTTTTGTTTATGTAATGAAAGTGAATATAAAAGATTGTTTACCTGCATCATTACTGTTTTTTCAGGAAAAAAAAAACCAAGTGAACTGATCGAAACTGCACGAATCTGTATATAATTTTAGCGCAAAATAGCTTAAGAGGATGCATTAGGTCTATAATGCTGGTATATTGAGTGTTTCATTTCTTGGATATAATAATTGTTAGATCACGATTTGAAATTCGAAAATGCTTCACTTTATGTAAAGAATACATTTTTCTCTATGTTGATAAAAATTTTAAATCTTCAACATCTCAAATAACGTTTATAATTAAATATTTCTTATTCTTCATTTCTATAATAGAAATTAATTAATATTAGTTTTAATTTTGATTTGTTTTACAAATTTTGCAATTTACTCGGTTAATTATATACGACACTAAAAATGATGTAGTTGTTACAGATTTTGTCACATTTACTTAATTTAATTGTTTAAATTATGGAAGTGAAGAAAATTAACTATAAGACACGATAAAATCTTAAAAATCTCAAATGTTTTAAGATCGAAACACATGGCACCTCATTTCAAGGAAGAAAAAAAAAAGTTGTTAGAGACTTGAAATTTATAAGATTTTCACCGATGTACTAAAAAAGCGTGAAAAAAGTCCGGTTCATTAACTAATTCTCATCGATACGGCAATCTTTATCATGAAAATCATCAGTTCGATTGTTTTCCTCGAGACTTTCTCCAATAATCTATAGAAAAGGCCTTAAAACTAAACGCATGAGTTTACGCTCGCTTGGAGAAGAGGCCAAGCGTATGCGTACATATACCCGCGCCTCGTGATTTTTCGAACGGCAAGATTATAAATCCAAGTAGTGCGCCAGTAATTACGTTTCACGTGTTACGCGGGATCTATTGTACTTTCCTTTACTAGAAATTTTCCAAGCGACAATGTGGCTTCGATCATCAAGCGCGACAAGTCCCATAATACAGCGCGCGCGCGCTGCCAACTTTTACTTTTCTACTAAACAGCTTACACGCACACAAATACACATGCACGCCGCATTAAAAGATCTTTCGCGATAATTTAGAAAATCAAATTCGCGCATAAATTTTTTAACACGACGAATTTCTAGCTCGCGCGCTCGTAATAAAGGAGACGGATAGTGTCTCGGGCTTTCTTTCTGCTGATTGTAAATTTAGTCGATTTAAAATTATGGCTCGCGCTTCTTTTGAATAATGCCATTAAACTACATTCTCTCGTTTTGTCACTTTCTTCGAGAATATATTTTAGACTTGAACGGAGACAATAACTTTCTCGAAATAACGTAAAATGTTGTTTTGCAAGCTGATTGGAAATTTCCGTTGATATATTTACCGTGATGTTTTTTTTTGCTGCAAACCTTTCATGCGTATACTCTTTTAAATTTCAATAATAAGCTTTACACGGATTGGTACAATGATGCAAAATATTGATGGAACATGTGTTTCATCGTTGTAAATTAGAATATTCTTCTTTTTAAATAATGGTAATTAAGATGGTAAAGCTTTTGGTACAGACCTGAAAAATGTTCAATTTAATAACTTTAAATATTAGATTATAGAACGAAAATTTTCAAGACTATATGAATGCTTTTTATTATCAACTTTTTCATATTTTGCATATAGTTTTGCAAACGAATTAACTTTGCAAAGTCATCTATCCTTGGCACACTTGGCAAAAAATCGGAATTTTAATCTTCAATTTCAGAAAATAAGTTCAAAATTTAATATACAATTATCTACTTGCTCGAACCTCACGCTCTAAAACTGACAATAATCAACTGTAAGGACCGCCGCGAGCCCATCTATAATTGATGCGGCCAAAAAGCAAAAATCCCGAGGAGTCTAAATGACAAATAAAATCGTCTTGGTTACGTCAATCTTCCTCGGTCGCGCACAACTTTAAAATGCTCCATTAACTCGTCAATCAAGCGAGCAAATTACAGTTGCGACAGCGCGCAGCCAGGAAAAGCAGAAGACCAACCAGCTCGCGCTCAAGTTTCCCACAAATATTTTCCTCCTCTCGTAATACGGTAAACATGGAAAAAGAAACTGGCAAAAAGTCGGTGCGGGCGCGCGCGCGCTCCGCGAAATGCGCGAGATAAAGAATAATAATATCGTGGCCTGCCGCGACGCAGTTGAGAATCGCGGTATATAGCGAAAAAAAAAACGCGAAAAGCCGGTAGTCATCCTCTCTCGTGCAGAATCACACGCGCGATATTCCGCACCTTCTGCTCTCCAACAATATATAAATCCGCCATTACTGAAGCCGTGGGCCTCTCCTCCTCTTCCTCTCCTCTTCGGCACGTTGCGCACACATACATACGGCCAGTCGATCGGGAAATCTCCTCTCTCACTCTCTCTCTTTCGTTGGTATAGGTCGCAGACGTGCGCGTATCTCGCAGCGGAGCCTGATGCGAGCCGTGATAAACGGAGACACAAAACACTGAGAGACGCGCGATACCGAAAGACAGAGAGGCTGCAGATAAGGCCCCGCATGAGCGCGGCCAGAAAAAGAGAGAGAGAGAGAGAGCGAAGGAGAATCGAATTTATTTACGGATAATAAGAGGAGGAGGATGAGGAAGGGAGGGAGTAGGAGAGAGAGAGAAGAGAGCACTATGGGAACATGGAAAAGCATAAATCGAGCCTCGCTATGATAGAAAGAGAGAGGAGGGAGGGAGGGGGGGGGTAGAGAATCGCAACAGGAAGTGCACGGTCGCGCAATTGCCGAGATGAATACGCTTTTGCGTCCTAACTAAGCAGGCACCGGTCTATCCTCTCTCTCTCTTTCTGACTCTCGCCTTGTCTCAGTCTAGGATTGGTCGAGCGCGGGCGCGCCGGAATGAAACCGCGAGCACGTAGCTGCAAGACACTGCACGTAGGCATGCGCGCGCGCGCGCGCGGAGGGAGCGACGAGAGGACGCAGCTATAAGCTCACGCGTCTTTCCCCCCGCGCGCGAGCGCGGAGAGTCAGAGGAGAGAGGTCATAGGAGCAGAGGACAAGAAAACGCGCACGCAGACAGAGAAAGAGCGAGCGACGAGCTACAAGTGCGCCTGTGTATATGCTCGCGCGACGGATCGCCGACGGCTGAGACGGGAGGGGGGCGCGGTCTCGCTCCGCTTGGCCCGCTCGGCCCCGCCCCCGGCGCGCCCTCATTGGTTGATCCGACTGGCCAGAGGAGCGCCGATTGGCCGGCCAGAGCGGAGGCGGAGCCTGGGGGGCGGGGCCAGATTTGAGCGAGAGAGCGAGCTGCAGAGCGGAGCAGCACCGTAGCAGACGGGGGACCAAGGCAAGAGAGCGGGGGAACGGAGCGGCGCGAGCGGCGCTCGGGAAAATCGGCAGCGCGGCCACCTTCCCTCAGTCGAACAGGTCGAGGATCGTTAAGCGCCAGTCCTCTCCCGTCCAGCGACGCGGCTGCATTACTCGCGCGCCGCTGCACGAGCCACGCACAGCAACACGACCTACCGGAGAGTGCCACCTTTTTTTTTACCGGTCTCTGCTCCGCTTTTTTTTCTCTCTCCCTCTCTCTCTCTCTCCTCCCTTCTCCTCCCTCTCTCTCTCTTCTCCTCTCTCTTCTCTCTCTCTCTCTCTCTTTCTCTGTCTTTCCTCCCGGTTTTTACTCCCGGCAGCGCGCGCGCACGGCTCACCCACGCTTCTTCTCGGCCTCGTCTCTCGTGGAGCAGAAGATCGTGCCGCCGCCGACGCAGTCAGTCCCACGACAGGTGCACATGACAGGAGCAGTGCAAGGGAGCTGCCATCGGCATGGACAGTCGACATCAGGGACAGTCTCGCGAGTGACCGAGGACTGCTAACTCAAGTTTAGCTCTCCTGCTGTGTTATTATTGTTCTCGTTGTTTTTTTCCTGCCTTTCGTTTTCGAATAAGGAGACTTGTGCACTGTGTGATTAGGATTGTTTATATTAGGACCAGTATCGGGACTTGACTCGATAATCAAGCATGTGTCAGCGCGAGTGCTCGAGGACTCGATTATAGTTCGCTTTTCGGATAAGCCGCCGTGAAATTTTCCTGTCGCTGGACCGCGAGAGGAGCTTGCAATCGAGTTTATCTGTGGTGCAGTTTATCGGCTCATCGCAGAGAAATCGTCGAAGAGCTTGGATTTGTCCAGGGCCGCCTGGAGAAGAGGGCCGCCCGTAAAAATGCGAAAATAGTGCGCGTATCTACATGCTGTGATTGCGTAAGGCCCGCCGAGAGAGCAGCGCGCGCGCGGCTCTTATCGATTAAACCAGGAGAGACAGCAGAGACAGAGAGACGGATACTCTGCTCCTGCTGCTGCTGCTGCATCCTCGGCTGTACTAACAAACGCTAAAAGGTGAGTGCATGCGCCAACGAGCGATGACTGCGTTGATTTTTCAAACCTGCTGTCGCCAGTTTTTTCCCCCTTTATTCTAAGCGCGCCTTGTAAACTTTTTGCTCATCTCCTAAGATACACACACGCGCCTCCGTCTCTCTGTGTGTGCACGCGCGATCGTAAAAGTCGTTCGCCGCGCTGCACACTCGTCGAAATCGCCATTAAGCACGTCGCAAAAAAGCTCCGCTCTCGCGTTACGTACGTATATACATACTCTATAAAAGCGATTTTATTATGCCGATATAGTTGAGCCGCGAATCGAGCTGCTATATGTGCGGCTGGTCGCGGAACGTGAGAAAAAAAATTTATGCCGAACCGCGTGTGTGCGTTTGACTGCGCGATAAGATTATGCGCGCAGAGTTTTTCTTCTGACTCACATACAGCGCGCGCGCGCGCTATTTATGAATTCAGCCGCTTAGGTGTATGTGTGTGTAATCTAGTTTCTTTAAAAATCCGCCGTCTGATTTTGCAGGCCGATAGCTTCTTTGCTTAGAATGCAGAAAATTGTCGGCTCGACGAAATTTATTGAAAAGAACACAATTAGCGGTAAAGATTGGAGATAAATTAAAATAGATCTGCATTCAAGTCACGTATCGTTTACATAAGCCGCCAGGCCTTTTGAGCGTACAATTTTCAACACACGAGCCACTCTCGCGCGCCGAGCGGAGAGTACATAAGGATGTCCCTCTTCGCTCCATAATGAGACACACGCTCGCAGAAAACGGCTCTCTCGGCAAATAAAGGAGCAACTAACCGTCAAAGCATCGCGAATAATCAGCGCTCGAGTTACACATATTCCATCTCTAATAACACGCGCGAAATCGAATTAAGCCGGGTTTTCCCGCGAGATGCATTAAAAAAAAATCCAAGAAGCTTAGAAAAAAAAATCCAAAGCTGCAGCGCTATCCGCGAATAGCCGTGATTCACGTTTTAGGCGAGAGGAGTATATAACGTTTTCCCGAGCGCTTGCGCGCACATGCGCTGTCGCGCGTTTAAATCTCCGGCACGTCGCGCGGCGCTTCCGCGCTTCGCGTGCTCCGCGTGTATATACGTAGCTATACGTAATCGCGAGCGCGCGGCTCGGCTTTGGCGCTACGTACGCGCCGGCGGCTGCATGTCGCTTTGCGGCTCCTGTCCTCTCTGCGCGCGCGCACCGGCTGCCCCCCCTGAGGCGGATAAAAATCGGCCTTTTCTCCAACCTCCAGCTCTGCAGCCGGCTTTCCTGCGGATTTTATCAGAGCGCGAGCGCGACTTTGCATGTATATGCGGCATATTTGCGCGGCGACTCTTCTTTTGCCCTCGGGCGCGCGCGCCTTCTTCTTTTTCCAGAAGCTCTGATTTTAAGGGGGGCAGAGCTGTCTCCTCTACCAGACTTTCCTTTGCGGCCGCAGAGCTCCGCGATTGAAATAGCAAGAGACGATGCGCTAAATGGCTCGCAGTCCGCCGATGAAATGCTAGCTATTTCATTATACAAAGTTTGTATGTATACAATGCGCCGGGAGGAGGAGAGATGCGCGATAGATAGCCGAGCGGCTTTGGCCGAGCGGCAATTTTACAAAACGATCGCTGCGGTGAAAGCGCAATCATATTAAAGAGCCGGACGTGTGGTTTTTGTAGATTTTCAGTTTGCGAAAATATTTGCTTTATGGATGCCGCGCCGGTTGCCGCTTTGATTCTGTATATACTTATAGCATCGCGAACTTTCAACCATTACCTCGATAGATCGCTTTTAATTGAATATTTTTGTCGAGCGCAGTTTCTAAATTGTTTCGAGCTAATTAAAATGCTTTAACATGCTTATAATTGAACGAGCGCCAGATATAAATTCTCTAATTTGTAAGGAATGCTTGAAATGCCTTGCCGAATTATTTTTATGCTCGGCAAGCTATTCGTACTTTCTTCGGCTTCAGACTTAATCTTCTTGTTTTAAATCTACTCCTTTAAATTGTCCTATAATCGAATAAGACCCACCAAAATATATTCAATCTCATATAAACGTATTGACGAATCAATCGGCACGATAAATAATCAATTCGATCAGCATAACCGTTGGCTATATACTGTTTAGAAAATAAAGGCCCGGCGATGCATCATATTATTTTGACGCAACGACCCAATTTCTCGCGGCGACAATCCACAGAGACATTCCAGGGCGAAAAGCGCGTCAGCGTCCTCATTAAAAATCCCGGGCGGCCATAAAGAGCGCGAAAAAGCTGCGGCCTTTTGTCGGCCAACAATGACTTTTATTAAGCTTCCTCTCTTCTTTCGTCGCGCCGTATTTACCTCTTATCCGTCCCGTTCCCGTATACGCGCGGCTAGAGTCGCGCAAATGAAAACATAAAATTGTCAGGCAAGCCAATAAATTTGCCTTAGATCTACTTACGCGGGCTGCCTTTGGGTCGCTCGACTTCCGACAATGGCCCCAGTTTGTACATTTGGCTACGCCCGTTGAGAACTGCTCTGCATATATGTATATATATCGAGGCTGCACGGGCTCTCTCTCCCATGTCAAAATATATTTATTGTGCGTTCTCCTTTTTTTTCTTCCTGATCTCTTGTGTTTTTTACCCAGCTCTCTCGTCGGCCGGCTGCGGTATGTCACGGGCTCCATTGTAACCCCTTTATACGATTATTATCCCACTTGTAGGCCCGGCGACACTCGTGTCTTGTCGAAGAGAGGTCAAAATCACCGTGCGCCCCTTTTGTATACCTACGCCCATTGCCGGCTCTCGCTCTGTGTAGACGCGTTTATGTATGCATGCATATAGGTACGGGCCGTGCGCCTGCCCTGGTTCGGTGCTGGCGCGCCGAGAGAGCCACGTGTGAATCGGACGGACGGAGGGTGAGTCGAAAAAGCCGCTCGAGAATAAGGACAAGAGGGTTGAAAAGTGTGCCGGGATCGAAGAATGGAAACTGTTTGTTTTGCGCTTTGGGATTGCCTTTGAGTATGTTTTTTCGATTGAAAATTAAATGGCTCCTATAGTAGGACCTGCCTGGCTCGCGTTGTTATTGTTGTAATTGTGATATAGTTGATTAGATTGGTATGGTTCTAATCTATTTTGTAATAAATTAAATTTTCAATCGGCTTGCAAATAGATGTACTACGTCGACTCACTTATTGATCATTTTACATATTTTACACAATAAAATTGCACTTTGATGCAGCGCCTAACGAAAATTTGATAAATAAATTACACCCGTGTGTCCGAGAGAGCGAAGGGAGCGCAAAGAAGAAAGCGAAGGAGAATAAAACGCCGCATAAGAGAGAGAGAGAGCGCGGCGAAAAAAAGATGCTCATATGCCGCGCGTCGGGCCCAATTTACATATTAACCATTCATGAGCGACGTAACCTTAAGGTCGTGATCTGACTTAACGCCTTTTTGTTCGCGGGGCTTTGTTCGGCGGGCACGGGCCATGCGAAAGGGGAGAGAGAGAGAGAGAGCAGGCGAGCATAATGAAAAGGGCAAGAATCAGCGCTTGCACACGAGGAAAAAAAGAGCAGCCTCGTTTCGTGATTATGATATTCGCGAGAGCGCTCGGACATCCGAGACGTTGGCGAACCTTTGACATGCGCCCGAGCGCGCGCATTTCGCGTGCGGATGCTGGGCTTTTCTTTTTTCGCGCGCCCAGCTCTCGTGCTGTAGATGAAGACTTGAGAGCTGCTCTCTCTCTCTGGGTATATACGTGAGAATGCAGGGTTAATCGAGACGGTTTAATCGAAATTCAAGCGTGCCTCGCTGTGCGACGCGTTTTAAAAGCTTTTGTTCGAGTTGGTACGTATTTGCGTCTGGGGGATATATTTTTAACTGCACGGCAGTGATATATTTTAATTAAGTGCGTGCCTTATGAAGATAAACAGTGTCTTTAATTACAATATGCAGTTGAGGAAGTCCTTACTTGGAAGCGAGGCTTTGCGTACCTCTTTTACGGTATTTGCACAGAGTAAATTCGAGAATACAAAGTTTTTTAATGAAACTTCTTCGAGTGCAAATTACTCGATCAGAAAACAAATGGAAACGGCATGAAGAAGCCCGTCACGCAAAAGAAATCTAACGAACGCTATAAAACAGAAGCAAAAACCTTTGACCGCAACTCAATTTGCCCGAGCGCAATCTTTTCACCCGCCGCATAATTCAAGCCCCGCAGCCCTCAAAAAAACACAGACAAAAAAGAAACCTAAAAAAAAAAAACAGTCAATAGCGATTTGTCCGCGGCGTTACTTTGAGAATCGCCGATATCGCACCTCGAAAACAAATATCCCCTCGCGGGCAAAAAGCTACCGCGCTGAGCGCGCTATCAATTACTGTTAGCCGCGCGAGAAAGAGACCTGCATCCTTTTTGCTTCCTCCCCCTCGAGCTTTAACGCCTCGCGCTTCTAAATAACATTTCATATATATTACAACGCGTTTGTTATTATCTCGCGTCGAATAAGAAAGTGTACACTCAGCCCGAGCGCGCTGCAGTTAAATAGCATTCCGCATCCCCCCGGTGTGCGTCTGCTTCGAATTCATAGTCTCTCTCTTGCTCATACGCCGCTCACCTATACTCAAGCCTATATACGTGTGTGTCCCTTTTTTTTTTTTTTAAAGCCGAGCGAGTCACGGCTGTTCGACCACCGTTTACGAGATTGTAAATCAAGCTGCCGACGCGTTTAATCGCCAAATAAAGGAGCGCTCGAATACTTTGACGCTCGGGGGCGCGCACAGCAGCGCGCCGCCACCGCCCGAGGAGCGAGAGCGAGAACAAAAATCGAGCCTCGCGAAAATATCGAGGGGGGGCGTCGATTTATGCCCGGGCAAATGGGAAAATTTATCGCCGGGGATCGATCCGATGAGTGCCGCGTGTGCCACCGCGAGCGAGCCGTTTATAAGAGCCGCTGAGCGGGGTTTGATATCGATACTTAGCGGATATTTATTACGTGAAATTGAGATTCTCTTTTTTTTTTTAAGGGAGATGGGTTGTAAGCGCGGATTCATTAATTATGAAAATCGAAGCGAGGTGAGTTTATCTTATCGGGAGAGGTTTACGGATTTTGAAAATTATAGGTGAGCGGGTTTAATGTCTGTATTACACGGAGGATTTTTCGTGTGTTGCGTCGTGATTTTTATTTCTGTTTTGGTGCAAGGAGAAATTAGGGGTAATCAATAACGGCGCGCGTATTGAAATTTATCTATTAGCTGCGTTTTGCTAATAGAGATGAAAAACGTTGCAATTAAAATGACTTTTTCAGGTTGTAATTGATACAAGCGTGTAATATAGCGATAAAATAATTAGACGCCGGGATTTTCGCTGCTACAATTTTGTTTAAACATTATTTATGGGTTTTCCGCGGAATTAAAAGTAAAACAAGATTTACGCAGCCATAAAAAAACACCTACTCGCGCGCGGGGTGTTTAAATACAAAGTAGGCTAATAGTCGGGTATAAAAATTTGCATTTACATTAGCTCGCTTTTAGCGCTGGCGGTAGAGAAAAAAAAGCTAAAATGTCGCATAATCATAAAAGGAGAATTATTCACTTAGAAGTTAATAACCCGTTCAGTCGGCGCGCAAATTAAACATAACGCTCGGCTAGCATAAAATGCAACTCACACCTCTCGGGAGTGAATCCCCGCTCATATATAAATTTTCCGTCGTCCAAAACTTTGGCTGAAAAGAAGCGTAAACAATAGAAATCGATAAGAGAGCCGCGCGAGTGCGTAAAAGCCCGAGAGAGAGAGAGACCTAAATAACAATGGAAGAATGAAATTGGCGCTCGCGCATATAAGAACAACGTGTCAAGAAAAAAAAGAATAAGGAAAAGCGGAGAGGTGTAAAAACGAGCAAAAGAAGCGAGACGACGCGTTTAACCCTCTCTCTCTCTGTTAAGAGTATAGAAGAGGGGGGAGCAAAGTGGTAAAAAGCCGAATCACCCACGTTCTTTCACACGCGCGCGCGCGCGCTGCTCGGTCACAGCTCGCGAAGCTATACAGTGTGCACTGCACACAGGTGAAGCGCTTAGCTGTGCTCTCTCTCTCTCTCTCGTTCTCGCATATTGCACTCTGCCGGTTCGCCGACGCGCTCCACTTAAGCGTCAAGTCGTAAACGGCGAGTCGAGAGAGCGAGCGAGCGAGCGAGAGAAAGAGCCGTCGAAAAAAAGACATTAAACGCTGGCCTGAGCACCCGTATGTGTGTGCACGGCTTAGGAGAGAGAAGCGCACTCACGTACGAACGGTAAGAGAGAGAGAGAGAGAGAGAGGGAGACGAAAAGGACAAGAGGAGACGCGCGGAATCTCGTCTGCCGCGTCATTCCGTTAAAAATCGGATCGGTCACGGCTCGAGAGCTCTGGCTCAGAGAGAGAGAGAGAGAGAGAGCTCTAGAAAGAGCAGCGAATAAAATAATCGACTGCTCTACTCTCTTCTCCTTCTTCTCCCTGTCCTTCCTCCTTGGAGGATTCTTGGAGCTTTGCGCGCCGCGCTCAGGTAAGCGAGTAGCAACCCTCCCCGGGGTTAAACTGTCGCGATAAATGATGCCGCGAAGGTTATTAATTGTTTCTCAGCTCCTGTGGCGTGCATTGTGGCAAGTCGCGCGCGCAAGCGCGAGAGTCGAAAACATTAACCGAGGGAGGGCCCCCGTCGTATAACCAGAGCATCCTTCTCTTTCTCTCTGACGCGCGCGGCTGCGTGTGTGTGTGTGTCTGTGTGTAGGTATATGTGGGAAAAGAAGGACGCCTGGCTAAGCCAGATCGCGCGCGCGAAGCCTCATTTTTCAAGGCCGGCCCGCCGCTCTCTTCAGCCGAGATCTTATATAGGTCCGCCGGGACACACTCCAGCAGAGAAAGAGCACTGTGTCTGCTGTGCTCCTCGTCATTCATCTTGCCGATCGTTAAAAACGCCGGGCGAACTGTAGCGCCCCGTCGGATATCTTTTAAACCTCTACTCTCTTCTCTCTTTCTCTCTGCTCGTATAGCTGCGTAAGCGTTTTGCCCGACTTGGAGATATATATATATACCGATATATGTGAATTGCGTACTCTTATAGGGCCGATCTGCATCTCTCTCTCTCTGATGGCTTCGCTAACGCGAGACTCGGCCGCGATATCCAGCTGTTGCAGTCCTGGCTTTGTTTATTTTTTCCAAAGACCATTAAGGAGAGCCGAGAGCTGGTCCGATTCTTATAGCGCAGCTTGACTTATAGTGTGTTTCTGCTCTGACGCCTTTCGACTTTTGATGTATTAAGTGCCGTCGTTTTATGCCTTTCCTTAAGGCCGATTTGAATTTTTGAATTTTAACATCGGCTAGGAAATCTCAATGGATTTTGAGAATTCCAGCTGATAAATAATTAAATAATTTATCTGGAACGCGCCGTGTCAAAATCCCTCGCGGAGCGACTATTTTTACGATTCGATTTTAAATGTTTTTTACTCGTTTTATGTTTGCCCAAAGTCTGTGATGAGTCAGAAATTAAAATTTTAAATTCGCCTCCAAAAATCTCGGATTTTGTCACATTGCCAAGTAGAATATTTACGCGCGTGTCAGACTAATTTCGCAAAAGTCGCCTGCAAAAAAAAAGTTCAATTGCCCGAAAATGACTAGAGCAAACACGCTTAAAAAGCAGACCCAAAACCAACATACATTTCGTGTTACATAAGTAATTTACCTGTCGAATGTCAAATTATCGTACTCCAGAACGCTCCTTCGACTCGCCTCAGATTTCCGATTTCTCGTTTCTAATACTTGGGCAAACAGCGATGATTCAGAGCACACGCACGCTGGGCTCGTTATCTTTTTTCTGCATACGAAATTTTCAATTTTCCGTTTCCGCGCGTCACGGCTTTTTCACCCAGGGACAATATTTAAAGAGCCAAAAGCCGGGACGAAAAAAAAATTCTTATGCAATGTTATGAAAACACTCGGGCTCCGGGCATAATGTATGCAAGCGATCCGCGGGGATACAATTACAGAGGTAATTGGAAATCCAACCTATAAATTACAAAGTTTTTGAAAAACCGTAGCGTCTTCGGACAAAGCAGTTTCCAGTCGCGGAGCATACAAGCTCGTCGCCCGCGACGTTGAATAACTTGTTTTTCAAACGCATCTCGTACCGAGTAGTTTAATAATCTCACTGCACAAGCGGCCAACTCTACACATATCTAAAGTAGAGAAAATTTATTGAAACACAAGATTTGCCTGAACGGCTTTCGGAAAAGCTCGCGGCAGCCAGCACAATCCATAAAATCTCGCTGAGCGCTGAATTATCCGGCGTCTCTTTTTTCCTTCGCCGCGGCCTTGGATCGGCGATGAGACCGCGAACGCCGGCGTAACACCCACTAGCATATAATGCGAGCGCTCGGCTTTATAATTTACGCTTAGCTG
Source organism: Eupelmus urozonus (assembly GCA_900480035.1). Lineage (NCBI taxonomy): Eukaryota > Metazoa > Arthropoda > Insecta > Hymenoptera > Eupelmidae > Eupelmus > Eupelmus urozonus. Next base: position 21,072 of record UELX01001229.1, read on the forward strand.
GCGAGTTTGCGAGCGCAGCGCGTATCCGTCTCTTATACACCGAGGCGCACCGAATATACATACCAGCTGCGAAGATCCACTTAATCGAGAGCCGCAAAGCATTCCTCGCGCTTTGTCTTATAAATTCCCGTTTCTGTAAAAACTGGAATGCAATTGCTTATATGCAAATGAGGAGATTGTGCCGTCGCGGATGAATATATCGAGAGCGAGCGAGATTCTCTCCGCTCTCGCGCGCGCTCGCTTTGATACACTCCGCTCCGATTTCATCTCGTCCTTGAAATCGAACGGGATGATACTGATTCAGCGTCGCAAGCGCGAGTGTGTATAGCTATCGTAAGCTGCTCGCGGAGTTGAGGTAAATAAAAAGAGAGCGCCGCCGCCGCCGACGCCGCCGACTCGTTTTGCTCGCGCGCACGCGCCGAGCCAACGTCTTAAGTACCTGCCGCGGAGATGTGAGCGGGGCCGCCTTGACCTGGTATTCCGTGAGGATTTTCGGCGTTTTCGCCAGAATTCCGTTCTCTCTCCTGCTCTTCTCTGCTCTTCCTTTGCCTTTGATGGACTTTTTGTCGCTTCGAGTCTGTGTAATCTGTCCGGGAACCGTTAAAATGCTCTTGTTATTCTAAAAGATGCCTTGCGGCTTTATATTTACGCAATCGGCAAAAACGTCTCTGCGGGTAAACAAAGGCTTGAAACCGTTACCTCAAATTCGTCCTTATAAATGTAAAATCAGTAAGCGATTTTCGATAATATCCCCCGATTCGAGCCTAATATAATCCCTGATCGGTAATCAGGAGATTTGAAATTCATTCCAAACCAATTTCCAGGCCTCCTGCCTAATTATAATTACAAATGGAAATAGACCATAATAATTCGGCCGAAAAGGCACTTTCTTTCCCGAAATTCTAATGCCCTTTCGAGTTAATCGACTAGATTCCCCGGTCGCGCGCTCCTTTTTATATCTCTAATTACGGATGCGAAGGCTGGGGCCCAAGCAACATCGTAGCTGATTAGTCCGAGCCGGAAACAGCGCCCATGTATATATAAGCCTCTGGATGTTTGGAAGACGTTTTCACTCGAGCTGGATTTTTGTGTTCGTTCATTTTTTTTCTTCTCTTTCCTCGAGCGCGTTTGATGATTGCGCGAGAGCGAGGAATGATTTATGTATCGGACTGCGAGTAGATTCTAATTGAAGAACCGGGAAAAAACCAGTGGGAAAAGGGTCACGGAGAGTAATATTATATATCTGGAATCGATTTTTTATTCAAATTCCGCGTAATGATGCGACGAGGAGCGTTTAGGAGGAAAACAGTTTGCCCGCGGACCTGGCCTAATGCGCGCGGCTGATATAACAATTTATATTTACTTACTACGGGCAGTATCTTTAAAAGCCAATAAGGATACATTAACGCTGATTAAGATTTTCAAAGCCATTTATATCTTTGCGCAAGCCTTAATTTTCCTCCGAATTTTCACGACCGAATAAAAATAATCAATCAAAAAGAAGAGCTGAAAACAGAAGAAGGGAGGGAGCATGAGAAGAACGAGGAGCTGTATTATGATGAAGGAATTAGCGTAGAGTGAAAATTGCATCAGAGCCGCAATAATTCAGCTTGTCTATCCCATTGAAAGGATCGTCCCGGTAAGACATATTCGTCTCATAACGCATAACGCATAATATAATAAAGTTATTAGACGGAGAAATTTTTCTTCCCAACCCACGGTGCGAGAGAGGCGTCCGAGCCTTATTACAGTAATTTCAACGCTCGGTCGCGCGCGCGGACAAATCGCCGCGCGCGGCCTATTGAAGAAAAATAATTATTAAGTGTCGAACGATTATTCGTCTGGCAGGCCAGAGTTCTCGCTCGAAGAACAAAAAAAAAGAAAAAAGGAAAGCGAAGGGATATACAGAAGCAGAAGGGAGAAAAGAAGAGGAGAGAGAGAGAAGCGCCTGCGGAAAGGAGCTGGCTTAACGATCTTGGCAAGTAGTCGTGTCGGGCAATTCGTCGTATAATACAGAAGCGCGCGCGGCGAACGGGAGCAGCTTTGTGCGCGCGCGCTCCTCTCTTTTCTCTCGCTCTCTGCCGGAGGTCGACATAACGTAATTAAGTACAAATGACCGCGCGCGCGCAGTAGGCCCTCTTGTCGCGGCGCAGCTCTAATTACCCGCGCTCTGAATTCTCGTTAAAATACCCAGGCGCGCTCGCCGCGCGCAAAAAGCTTCGGAAGCTGCAGTGCGCGGGCTCTGTAAGCAGCCGGCGCGATTGATGCGACGAGGGAAAACATCACGGCGAGCGTGTGGATAGACGGGGGCATTCTCGCAGATGAAAACATAAACGTCGATGGGCAGAGTGCGGAGGACTCGGCTTTAATTGAACCTGAGAGCTGCGGCTTTCGCCTCTTTTCTTGCTTTTACGTCATTTTTCTGTGTTGACTTTGAGCAATTAAAACTTGCAAGGATTTATTAATTTATTAAGGTCGTATTCTACGTTGATGGCGAAATTGGCCGTGTAATGAAAATTGTTCAGAGAAATGGTAAAGTCTTTATCAGCCGTTAATTGATACTTTCAACAAGCTGTCACAATTGAGCGTCATCCGCTAAAGAAAAGACTATCCGCGGGCAGAATTTAGAAACAAGCGGCCCGAGAGAAAAGTATTGGGCCAGAATTTAGAAATTTCCTTCCGACACAATGATTCCCGGAATGCCGGGAATTTTGACGACGCGAAGCGAAATGACTGCTCGTTGCAACACTGCGGCTTGCAAAACTGCTCGTCCGCTCTGAAACAACAAGCTCAAGCTCCCCTGCGCTCAATTAATAAATCTTTGGCGTTTCTAGCGATAGATGGAAGATGAGCCCGCGCGTATCCGGCTCTAGAGTCGAACTCGCGTTCGGCGCCGTGTTCTATAATTCAAATAAGCACCTGCTTAGGAGGAAAAAGTCGATAAATAAAACAGCAAAGCCTCGCTGGTTGGAGCCGGCTCTCTGCCATCCATCAAAGTGATTCGATCGATCGAACGGTCCCCCTCGCTCTCGCTCGACGTCTAGTCGCATTCTCTCCTCTCGCGATTTCTAGAAAGGCGCACCAGAAAACGCGCTCTCGAATAATCTTGGACTAACGCTCACGAGGACATGCGCTCATCCTCTCTGTCCTTCTCTTTCCGACCTGCCTCTCTCTCTCTCTCTCTCTTGTCCGCGCTCGGCTGCGCGCAAAAACGCTTCCGCAATGACAAAAGCGAATGCGTTATAATTTCCCGAGCAGCAGCAGCAGCAGGCCTTTTCCGACATTATGTCAGAGAGCTCTATATATGCACTGCTCTCAAGCGAGAGAGCTTAACGTGGGACGTTTGCGAGTATCCTAATGCAAATCCGCAGGGGAGAGGGACTGAGCGCTAAAAGGCCTTATTAGGCACCTGCTGCACTGTTATGAGACGGCTTTAATCTACATAGATATCGTCCGGATAAAAGCCGAGCTTTTAAATGCGCTGTCTGTTTGCAGCGTCGGGACAAGCGGTGCGCTCCCGCGCGCCGAGCGGACCGCAGACTGCAATACGTCCGCCGCGAGGCACAAAAAGAGAGAATAGCGCCGAGCGCATACAGCCGCCGCAGAGACGCGAATGAGCCGGGCAAGGAGAGAAGGAGAGATAAGGGGACCCGGAGAATTATACCGAACGAACGAACAGGAGCATATAACCTACCACGCGTGCAGCCGCTGAGCTATATACCTAAATGACACGGAAGGTTATTTTCCACCAGCGCGAGATATACGCTTTTTTTTTAGAGCGCGGGATTTTCGAGTTTCCTTATAAATATATATATAACTCAAAGACGGTGCGAGGATTAATGCGAATTCGCGCGAGGAAAAATGCTAATCGCTACGCGGAAAGCCCGAGCGCCAGATTTCCCGGAGCGAGATTTCTCTCCTTAAGGGTGAGCGCTCGTGCGTGCGGCTGGCGATAAGTGCGGGAAGAAAAAATCCGACATCTCGCCTCCGATTTTCTCCTCGCCGAGCGTAAAAAGGCGCCTCGATTACGGCGCTTATTTTCACTTTGCCGACTCTCGACTCGCCGCGCGCTCTGGCCCTAAATTATAATTAAGCACAGAGCGATCCAAATACCTGGATTCTCAAAGCGCCGGCGTACAAAGAGGAAGAAGCGACAGTCGGAGAAAAGAGGGAATAAGAGTAACGAGAGAGCGCGAGGGTGCGCGCATGCATACATATAAGCGTATGTAGAGGTGCGTTTGAAAAGTGGCCGCGCTCCGGTCAGCGGCTCTGAATAGGCCCACTCTTTTCCCATCAGTCGCGCGCTGGCTCGCTCTCGCGCGAGAGGCTATAAAAGCCGGTGCAGCGAGAGCCTCGTTCCCCGCGCCACCCAGCGCGTTATTATGATGCCTTTTTTAGTGGCTATACTTTATTTAGTATAATCGGACGATTTTTTAGGCCCACGGACAATCCGCTTTGACAGAAATGCTGCGAGTGCGCAGGTAGCTTTATATATATCAGCGCCCCCCTTTCCTTTCTCCTTCTGTCTCTGGGTTTGCGGCATTCGACGTTTTTTATCGCGCGGCCGCGAGCGGCTAATCTCCGATGTTTCAGCCGACGCTTCATGTCAGCTGCTTCTTTGTCCTCCTGCTTTTGACATTCCTTAGGTGACTTGAGCTCCGGCTTGTTTTATTGACTTTTGCCGCTATTTTCTGTTACAGATGAATCAACAGTGCAAAGTCTGCGGAGAGCCAGCGGCTGGCTTCCACTTTGGGGCGTTCACGTGCGAGGGTTGCAAGGTAATTTCACATTTTTTACATACATTTTTTTACTTTATATTTACTGTGTAGTTTGTTTAGTTTAATAGATACTCTTAAGACTCTTTGAAAGTAAAATTTTAAATTTAATAAAAAAGTCACTTGAAACTAAAAATATAATTACGAGAGTTATGTTTTATATAAACTTGGATTGAAGCCTTTTTTTAAATGGCATTTGAATAGTCTTAGAGAGCATTAACATTAATGATAAAGAAGTTGTCAAAATCAATTTTCAATCGTTCAAACAACGATAAAAACGAGAAAAGGCAAACGAAAAATGGCAAATAAGCCGCCCCATGAATTATCAATCCAAAAACAATTACCCCGTCGCTTTTCATCTCGCCGGTCATATAATGTCGCTCAAGCTTGAATCAAAGAATCATCAACCTCTCGCCGGTCAAAGCAAAGAGCCAAGAGCGTCCCAGCACGGGGAGGGCTTAGCGTCGCGCCAGGCTACTAAAAAAGAAAAAAAAAGCAGCAGCAGCAGAGAGAAAAGAGCCACAATGGCAAAGCAATCTCGCACAAAGGAGCCATCGCGCTGCGGAAAAGCGGGCGCTGCAATCGAAATTTTTTTCTCGCGGTGGGGGCCCCCCCGACGGAAGCTCGCGCGCTTGCGGTGACTTTGAGAGTCAGGGGCGGCCTGGAAAAATGGCCCGACCGCATGCTTACCGCATCGTAAAGGAAAAAGAAGAGCGGCTGGCTGCCATCCCGCGTTTACAGTTACCATTACAATCGCGAATATTGCAGCTCGACTCTCGAAGTGTCAAGTGCGCCGAGAGAGAGAGAGCTCCTCTCTATCTCCCGGAGCGCTAATGGCTATGGACGAGCTAGCAGTCGACAGAGAGATGAGACGAATAGATAGTTTCGAGTGCAGCCGGGAGCTCTCGGCACTAGCGCGGCCTCGTCAAATATTTATCGCGATAATTGGATATTGCAGCCGATGACGATTCGCACTGGGGCTTTTTCATTTTTTTTCGAGAAAAATTCCCGAGCGATCGGTATATATATTTCGGAACCGCAGGATGCGGGCTGCTCTCTCGCTTTGAATTATCGGTAAATCAGCTTCGGTATCGTCGTAAATCAAATTTATTTGTTTACGCGGCCCATCAATTATTCGAGCCGGGCCTCTCGAAACGATATCGACGCGGTCGTTTAAGTTTATATAGCGGGCGCGAGCCCGGGAATTAATGCCGCGCAGAAATCGCATAAATAATTTATAAATCGCGGCCCTCGCGCGCGCTAAGAAAAAGATCGAGCAAAGGGGGGCAGAGCGAGAGCTGCCAAAAAAAAGAAGAAGAAGAAGCAGAAGGAGAAGCGGGCACGAAACGTTAACGACGTAATTGCACGGATGCTCGCTCGGTGCAGTGCACTAAAAGGTGTTATGACATATTCGCAATCTCTCAGCTGTCTCGATACATCATTCGCGCTCTCGGTGAGCGAGCGAGAGCGAGCGCTCCCTAAAGGATTTCTCGAGCGGTAAAAGCGTCAACTGCAGCGTAGCGGGCAAATTGGCTGGGTGCGCGGCGTGCGTCTCTCTGCATAGTGTGCAGGCGCGCACAAGACAGAGTCTATGCAGAGAGAGAGAGCTGGACTGCGCGCATATATACCTTCTCTATAATCGAAGAGCAAGCGAGAGCGCGCGCAAGCTAGAGAGAGAGAGAGAGCGGTCTTGTTAACAGGCAGTCGGATGTGTGCACACACAGACAGGGTGTTGACCCTTGCGCTCTCGACCCGCTCTCGCGGACGTCAAGGCGCCGTCCTCCTCTCTAGCTGCGAGCGCGCAAGCGAGAGAGAGAGCTAATGCGCCGAGCGCTCGGTGGAATATCGGTACCGCATACTAAGTGACCCGTCCGATTGGATCTCATTAGGCTAACAACGAGCAATAGTTTACCTAGTGCCTCGCAGCTCGCACGGGGCCCGCACGTTTTCTCTTCCCGCGCGCGCATCTATATATGTGTCTCTCTCCCTCTCTTTCTCTATGCATGCGCGCCGCACCAAGCGAGAGAGAGAGAGGACGGACGTGCGCGCTCAGATAACGCGCACTCGGATAAATCTCCCCCCATACATACTTGTGTGTGTGTCTCTGTGTATAGCGGCGCTCGCACCGAGAGAGAGAGAGAGACCTGCGAGCGCGCGAGGTCGATCGGGAAATTTTATGTGTACCTAGAGGAGACGCGCTGCTTCTGCTTCTGCTACCTTCCCGCTCCTGCTGATCTGCATGCGATCCGCAAGCCCCGGCTCTCTCTCTATACACACGAGCGAAATTTTACCCGATACGGCTCTCTCTGCTCCCTCGATCGGCGATGCACGCACGGGCCGAATAATTATTCCTTGTTGCCGCACGGAGAGAGAGCAGAGACGCTGTAATGAGTAAAGTGTCGGCGGGATATACTATTGGTAATGAGCGATAAAGTTGCTTGTAATCGGACTAGTTATTCCCGGCAATTTATGCAGCCTCTCTATGTGGAAAATTAAATTTTTCAGCGCTAATACACATTGCGTAAACGAAACCCGAGGATTCCACCTCCTCGGCTGGTAATTATGATTATCTTATTTATCAAAGGCAAAAATTATCCGGATAAATTTTCGTCCCCCGCTCGTAAATTCTCCCCCGAGCTTTTCTTGTTTGCATTAATAACGCTCGGCGCGCGCATCTCGAGCCGTAAAGTAGCGAACGGTAACAATGGGAAAAAATGTTTAATTAAACGTCGCCGAGGAGACACTCTGCGCGCACCTATAGCTATACACATAGCTGCATAAAGTTTATGCAATACGAGTATAGAGAGTCTGGAAGGTCGCTGCTCCAAATTGAGAGAGCGCGGAAATATCGTCGTGACAAGAAAGTTTGTAGCCGGCCATATAATAGAGGAGCATATCAGCAGGCGCGTATGTAGAGAGAAACTCTCGCAGCCCCCTATATCCTCCGAGAGCCGCAAAGAAGCGCGCTCTCTACTCTCTGTCGCCGTATACGCGTATATACCTTTGGCAAAAGTAGGGGAAAAGAAGAGCGCACCGATCAGCGTATACACACATAGAAACGAAGCTCTGCTCTCAAAAACATAAATTCCAGCCGCCGGACAGTTAATGGCGGACAAGCGGCTCTATCTCGCGCTCATCTAAATCTGTAACTTTAGCTTTTCCCCGCGATCGCGCGCGCAAGCGTCCTTCTTTGCGGCTCCTCCGTTTTCGCTTGCGACACGAGCGTTATATATACTTACACGCGCCGCCACCGCCACCGTCGAGCCAATAGCCACACATTTTTCTTTATCCCTCTCTGACTCTGTCTCCGAGCGCATTGGTCCGCTTCCTTCGATTGATACCTATATACATACCCACCGCCTGCGCTCCCGAGGACGATTCCCAAGCCGTCTCGCTGCGCTGCTTTATCTACTGGATATCTCGCATTCGATACACGCCGCTGGACGAGAGAGTTGACGCTTGCGTCATCGCGGCCCATCACCGCACGAATTTCGACGAGCTATTTTTTTTTCTTTTTTAGTTCCTTCGCAGAATAAGTCGCCTTGGAAATCCCGCAGTCTGATTTTCTCGCGATTAATGTATAATAATCGCGGCGGACTCTGCGGTTTGGCTAATAGCGCGCTAATTTATGCCAAGAGTTCTGGTAATCTGCTTTACAAGGAAACATATTCGGAGATCGAGAGAGAGAGAGAGAGAAAAAAGGAGCGCGATAAAATCAGGCTGAACAATCAGTCCGCTGTCCAAACACACGTCGAGATCAATTAAATTATTTAAATAAGCTGGCGCGCTGAAAATCGTCCTTTATACCCGCTCGGCGAGATAATGTCGCGCTACTTGAATTCATTTCAATAATTAAGCGCCGGCCGCTCGAGTAAATAAAGCGCAAGTAGAATGCAGCTGAAATACATTCGAGGACGCGCGCGCTCCGCTGTCTCCTCTCCCTCTCTCTCTCTCAGCGCGCTCGAGAGCACGTCCGTATAGCTACATAAACATCTTGGCTCCAGTCCTCGGGAGCAGTGCTAGCGCAAGCTCGAGCAGTAAAAAAGACTTATCCCGCACAGCTGAATGCGAATCCTGTCAATTAAAATAGCAGAGCGAGGAAGAGAGCAGGGGACAAATTTCGTGCGCGGCCAGAGAGAGAGAGAGAGAGAGAGAGTAGGAAATTATATTATTGGAGTGGGGGATGGTGGAATTCCGAGTTGTCCGTGGCTTTTCACCGCGAGGGCAGAGAGCGAGCGAACGAGAGTAGACAAGAGAAAGAAGAAGAAGAAGAAGAGAGTGACTCGGGGGAATCGAAAACATTCGGGACTTTAAGGAATGGGATCTTGATTAGCATACTAATAACCGTCGTGGATTCTCCGCATGACATTCGGGCGAGAAATACCGACCTCTCTCCTATACCTGGATATACATATATATGCTTGTGCTTTTGGAGCTCTCTGCTCCGTTTGTTCCTTCCTTTTAGCTTTTATCGCTCTCTTTTCTGCTTTGGCCTTTTTCCCTCCGCACGAGAATGAATTCAGACTATTTGGCTAAACAAAAAGTGCCTCGAGATAAGCGGCGAGAATGGCCGGCGTAAGTGATTTTTTCTTCGAGCCGCAGACTTTTGTTATGCGCGCGCCTCTTTTCCTCTCTTCTCTTTTTTTCCCCACCTCGCAGCGCGGCAGCTCGCTATTTTACGACACCCTTGCCCGCTTTAAGAGCGGCCGTAAATTTTCTAAAACATTGTTTTTCCCTTTTTGTTTTTCCGCAACATTGTCGCGTTTCGGGCGCCGCGCGCTAATCTCCAGCCCCAAACAGCCTCGTTCTCCACAAAGCCTTATATTTTCCAGGGAAACAATTTAATCTGACGAGCACACACACACAGAGAGACAAACGCAACGGCAGAAGCAGTAGAAGAAAAACGTGCCTACGATAAGGCCCCACTTGCTCTCAAGCCCAGCTTGCCTCTCTTGAGCTCGCTCGGCAGTCCCGATAAGCGTATTCCAAGGAAGGCTCGCACACAAATACACACAGCGCGAGAGAGAGAGAGAGAGACGAGCGTCCCCTGTTTGCAATGCATATCGCTCGCTCTCGGATTTTTTTAGCGCGCGGGGCCTTGGCTTTCAAGAGCTTCGGACGCGAGCAGACTCACGTCCACACACACACACACACACACAGCTGATCGATACGAGAGCCGTGAGCTACTGTACACGAGGAACGTGAACGCGATCCTTATATGATGCAAATTTCCCGCGCTCTCTCGCGCTATTGTTTTTCGTGACTCAATGCTCTCTCTCTCTCTTTTTCTCTGTGCTCTCTGCTCTCTCTCGTCGTCCGTCGTCGTCCGTCGCGTCCGTCGCGCGGGGAGAAGACATTATGCAAGCTTTTACGAGCGCGGAGCGAAGGAGAAGAGGAGAGGAAGGAGAGAGAGAGAGAGAGAGAGAGAGAGAGAGAGAGAGAGAGAGGTGGGGCAAATTTATGTATCATCACGATTCAATTTTCGTCCGTGGGCGCGCGCGTCAGCGTGATTCATAAGCGCCGGCCTCATTCATCCCGAAATATATATATACACATACACATATACATAAGCGGGACAATGGCCAGGCGAAAACAGCAACCTCTCTCTCTCTCTCTCCCAAGCGCGAGCGCAAGAAGCCGCGGAGGACGCGAAAAAAATTTATTTGCCCGCGCGCTGCTCGGACGTGCGGAATGCGAAGGAGCCCGCTTCTGCACTTCGCAACCGCGCGCGCTCAGAGCTCGCTTCACTCGAGAGCAATCGAGCCGATTGATGGCTCTCTCTCTCTCTCTCTTCCCTCGGCCGAAACGACGCGAGCTGTCTTTTAATTATGCCGTTCTGCAAGCGCGCAACGAGCCCCGCAAGCGCCCGCAAACTTTTCGAGCTTGTCCGACATTTCTTTTAATCGCCATAGCGCCTGGCTTTCATATATACGGGTACTTGTATCAGTGCCTCTTCCTGCGCAATAAAATGCGTCTTTTTATATTTTTTCCCTCTGCGCTTCGTTCTGCAATTAACGGAGGTCCGATTCATCGCGGCGGGGCTGACCTCGTTCCGCCGGCAGACCATGTGACAATGCTTTTCAATGCAAATCTTCATTCCAGCTGCTCAATTAAATATTAAGGATAGCGCCGGCAAATATTTCAGCGGCGATTAATTGTCATGCGCCGGGCGCGATCCCTATCTCTTCCGTTACTCTTATACCCACCGGCCGATTTGAAGATGTTTAAAAAAGGATCGGAATGACGAGCTGTGCTACAGTGCTAACTTATTGTGCGTGATTATTCACATAATAAAGTGAAACGCACAATTTCAGAGAAGTATAAGTTGCGGGAAACAAGACCGATTTAATTTCGGCTATAAAAATCTCGAAAGCCGCTCCGAGCTCTTGTTTATTCATCAGAAATCGCCTTTAATCGGAAGAGCTCGGATGATTAATGGCAATAATGAAAAGTAACTGTATCAAATCCGCTAATTCGCGCAATAAAAAACTAGCCCGGCAGAAGAGCCACGGGCACGTGTAGCCAACTTGCGTAACGCTTGCGCCGAGCGCGCGAGTTTTCGGCGAGTTAGGATTTCGGCGAGATTCGATTTCGGTGTCGGTTGATTAGCTCGCCGAGAGATCGGCCCGAGCGCCGGAATATTAACGATCCTAAATAAGGTATTTTTTTCGTCGATTCGTATACGAATGAGGAGGAGAGCGAGCGGAGAATGAAAACGTCGAGGCTCGGCTTTTTAGAGACTATTTCACGGGACATAAAGAAGATCGGACGGCTCGGGGGGAGAGAGAGGCGACATTTAGGATTCGGGGATATAAAATCCTCCGTCTTATTATCGTAATCTCTCGATATACATGCGAAATTTGATGCTCTCTTCCGATATCTCGCTCAAGCGCGATTTAAAGGAAGAAATTACTTTGCTTACTTAACGTCCCGTGTATAAATACAGGCACTTTTAAGGCATTGTGCGCGATCGAGATGCCCGATAACGAACGGCCCGTCGCTCGAGCGCCGCTTTACTAGCGTAAGCTCGTTTACACGAGGAAGAAAGGAAGAGACAGACGGAAAAATATATATATATGTATATAAAGTTTGTGAACAGCGCGCGACTGATGGGTGGTCCTCGCGCGCGAGCCTCGTGCAGTTTGGACAGAATAAATATTCATATGCCCGGCACGCACGCGCGTATAGAGTTGGAGAACTATCCATAAAACTGTTAAATCTTCTTAAACGACGACTAATTCTTTAATATACGAGCCCCGATACTTATGCCGCTGTATTTTCCTATAAATGTCTCATTTTCTTCCTTATTTATTTGACGGGCAAAAAAGGACTGCTCGACCACTGTACTAATCCAATTCCGAGCTGCTACTGAAAAAAGAAAGTTTTTTTCTTAGTCTGTAAAATATTGAATTTTACTAAAAGGATTCTTTAAGCGTTTTTTTAACTCGTAAATACGAGTTTTTAGCAGAATAACATTGTGAATATAAAAAGATAGCTTTCTAATGCGTTATTTGCTTTTTATCTGTCGTAATTAGAAGCGGTAAAACAATTTGATAAAAAGAAAATAATGTAAAGCAGGTATTTCATAGAATTTAAATATATCCGGCAAGCGAGTTACGAAAGTAGTGAGTAATATCACGATAAGTCGTTCATTTAACTGTTTCCAAAGAAGTGATTCAAAATCTCGTGAGACAAGAAGGAAGTCTAAAATTTCATGAAAGCACGCTCAGATGTTAATGGGATCGAATAAATAAGTCAAAGCCTCGCGTTATACCAAAACAAATGGACAATAAAAAGGAGAAAAGAGGCTGAGCTGGAACCACGAAATCTCCAGAACTCCGGAAATTCCGAGGATGCCGCGCTATTAAAGCCAGCGCTGCTCTCGGCTCTGAATCCCGCCCCGTGTATATAAAGACGATAAAAAATAGTGTCGATACCGTAGGAGCACTCTGAGAGTTTCGAGAGAGAGAGAAGCCAGAGGCCAAATCGTATATCACCTGGCGCGCGGGAAAACCAGTTTTGAGATTCGATTATTTTTATTGTCACCTAATGAAGGAAATCGTCCCGACCTTAACTTCCCACTGAGTTTTCTACATTTATCACCTGCAGGCCTATGGGCCTTTTACGCCCCATGCCGAGATTAACGAAACCGCGCTTGATCCGGGAGATAAATTACGTTAAGATCTTTCTGTAACGACGCGCGGCTTCCTCTCAGATGTGCCGCTCTTGCGTTATGTTTCAACTTTTCATTTTTTTTTTCTTTCCACCAAATTGTCATTGTGCTTGGCTTCTTTTACCGATTAATCAAAATTAAACCTCAATTTCCAGTCGAAAGGTTAATCAACAAAATATAAATCCAAACGAAATTCCAGCCGCTGACTTTTGCCAAACGCATCTAATAATTTCCCGCATGCGCAGCTCGGCTCAATCAATATCCCCATTGAAACGGCGTCTGCGGAATTTCATATAAACCATCGGAATCACATCCAAAGCGTCCATTAGCTCTCCGCACACTTTCTTGCATACACATACCCGCACCTGAAAGAAAAAAAAAACGCTCTCGCGGTAAATTCATAGTTAATTTCCAGCGCGGTTAACCGGCTCCTCTCCTTTCATGAACCTCACACTCATACACACATACTCGCAGAGCCCGGCAGGCGCGCCGGTAGGAGGAGAGCGGAAGAAAAGAGCGCAAAGTAGTCGGAGAAACATAGGCGAGCGCTTGCGCTTGCCGGCAGCACCTGCGCCGCTGGGAGTGTCAAGTCGTCGGGACAAAAGGAAGGCTCTCTCGGCGGCTGGGCCCCCACGCGCCGGCACCTAATTGCACGTACGCTCGGCTCATTTACATAGCAATGCCCCGGCGAGATTTCACGACACTTCGCACCTAGCGCAACGCTAGTCAGGAAGGCTTTCTGTTATCACTCTGGAGAAGGTGGGGGGAGAGGTAGCCGGGAGGCATTCGGCCGTGCAATTGAGCACGGATAAAGCAAATGTTTGCTCTCGGGCCGCGGAGAAGAAAAGAGGACGGACACTCCCGAGAAAACTACTGCCGAGAATGTGGAACTCTTCTCGCTTTGTGTGACTCTCTCGTGTTTGATCAGCGCCTTCGTCTATACGAATAATTAGGTTGTCATCCTCACCCGCGCTCGGGCCTTTTCTCCTCGGGAGCGATTTCACCGCCAGAGAGAGAGAATATCTCTTTCGGCCTTTTATCCCACACGCGCGAGCCACTTGTTTTTCCTTTTATTCCGAAGCGTCGAACGCCCGGAAGATTAATGCGACGATCGGCCTGCTATTCTATACTCCGCCGCGCTCTTTCGACGAGCTAACCCAAATGGCGTCGATTAATTCCTGTTGGATCGGAGAGACACAGGCCCGAGAGCTGACAAATTCGAGCGATTACGAAAACAAGCTGGAATTTTTTCCTCCGAAAAGTCCCTATTTTCACAACTTTGTCGCGCGGGTTTTGTATTAAGTATATCCAGATTTTTAGGAGGACGTTTGTCAACTGCGTGCCTCTTGAAATTCAGAGTGAAAATGCTCGCCCGTTGCCTCATTTACTTAGCCGGGTTTCGAAGCCTAACTAATAGTTATCAATTACGAACAATGACGCACCGGCTCTCTGAGACTCTGAGCTTGGGCTAACGGTCGCGCGTTAAAATGCTAATGAATTCGGATGTGGAAACGGAGAATATAGAGTAATTAGTCAAATAGATTGAAGCAAGGCGCGGGTAGGATAAATTCAATTCTATTGCTTTCTCGGTGCGTTTTTCTCATTTGGAGACAGGAAAAAGGAGCCAAAAGACGGATGGCAAGCTGGGGAAGAAGAAGAAGAAGAAGAAGAGTTGAGGAAGGAAAGAAACAGAGGGAAAAGAGAGATGGAATTAAAATGACTATTCGGGCAAGAGAGTTTTACGTAATGATAATCGTCGGCTGTGCATTAACCGCGAGACCATTGATGCATCAACTTTCAACATGCCTAGGAGGCTCTATGGTGATGTGATACTATTACTCCCATTGTTCTGTCGTAACGTCGCTGAAGGTTGTTATTTCTGTGAAAAGAAACGCTGACTAAAGAGGGAGAGACTGCGGAGCGAAATACACCTATACACACTCTTCTTGCAGTCTTAGTTTCCGTTGATTCATCAGCGGGACGTTTCGATGACCTCCTTGCCTGCGCAGCCGGCACAACAGAGACAGATACACACACTCTCCCAAGAGCCCCTCTGACAAACAGCGCAGAAGAACGAAGGCAAAGCCATCCTCCATGAACGCGAAACGTGACCGGACCCAAAGACCAATACCCTGCAGCCGCGGGCCAAGATAGCACTGCAACAGAAGAGGGGGGGACGCATATCGCCATCGCTTCCACAATCGCCCGATTTATTGCTATTACTTCCTCGAATAAAAGGACGAATGAATGCCGCACGCGGCTACCGTCTCTATACCAAAGGAATATCGCCGCAGACACCACGTCTCTCTCGGAAGGATCCCTTCGCCGAGATATAACCTCCTCAACCGGCCGAATTAACGAGCGGACGGATGCCGCGCGCTGCTGACGACAGCGATGAGCTCGTATACACTTTTGCTTTTTTTCCCGGCGCTCGCGCGGCATTATTATTTCACGAGCGCCGAGCGCGAGAGCGAAAGGTCGAAAATTAGAGCGATAAGCCCCGGTGGGGGGTCGGTTACGCAACGCGAGCGAGCGCGCGCGCATCTAGCCTGGAAAATTGCCGAGCGTAACGAGTGACTTTAACGATCGACTTTGCCAGAGCTCGCGCGCAAGCGCTTCCAATTTTAGGTTAGATTTCAAGATATTCGCGCGCTGCCAGGCTGCCTCGGCGCTTTCAAGGACACCGCTGTAACGCGCAGCGCCGGCTGCAATAGACTTTGGCAATTAAGTGGACTAGAAAACAATGATGACGTGAAAATGTATTTGTGCAACCCGCGGCACGCGCGCGCGCGGGCCCCGCTTCTATGGCACATAACCGCCGAGAGATCAAGATTTCGCGCAATTTTTCCGACCTTTTTCTTTCTTTTTTTTCTTTTTCTTCAAATGTTCAATGCCTCTCTCGCGCGATTTCAAAAGTCATTAACTGATTAAAGATGGAAAAAATCTCGCGGGAGAAAATCTCGCGCTCGCGGCAAGCCGGATACTCTCGAGCGCGCGGTGAAAAACAAAAGAAAAGAGTGCAAGTGCCTCCATTCATAATGCAGTCGTACGCGCGCGGCTCTTCTAAGGTTATGCATTTTTCCACGATCCTAACCCAAAGAACACTGCCGAGCCGTGTATACAGCGGCTATTGCGTATAATGAAATCGCGATGAAAAAAAAAGGGGGACGCAATGAGTGGCCAACTTCCGGCATACTTAAATGTGCATCCTCTAGGTCCGACGGAACAAGATTAAGGTGCAGCCGCCTTGCTCATTTTTTTTCGCATTTTGCAATTCGCTTTCATTGTAAGTCTTTTCCATAGATAATTATAATTATTTCTTCTTCTTTTTTTTTTATTTAATTGTTGCCTACTTTTCGTTATCGCACTGTAATTTTGACGTTTCTAAATTTCAACCACCTTCCGATAAGTACACAAGACTTTGATTGCCAAACGGCATGATATAAAGCCAAGAATCAGCAACGACTGCCAGCTATGATAAATAAAATAACGAGCAGCCTATCGAAAAAACGCGCGCTGAATCGGCAAGCCGAGCGCTGGCCAAATCGGTATCACCGTCCGGCCAATAAATAATCCCGGCTAATGTCAACGAAACTCGACCTCGCTCGATCGGTACGCGTCGAGGAAAAAAAATCGCTCGAGCCATCCCCAGCAAGGCGCAAATATATATAGAGATAGGCAAAACGAAATCGAAAGCCCGCTCGAATTATATTCTCTGCGGCTGCTCGCGTATGTACGCAGGGCCTCAGCGCGCGCGCGCGCGCTCAAGACAAGAGGTTGGCCCAGTTCACGCCCGTTGCCTCAGCCGCGAAACGAAATCGCGTTTGCAAATCGCACTTAACATTCAGCCGGTGATTCAAGTCTATAGTGTGTATACGCAACGGGCCGAGAGCGAGCGTGTCAGGTTGAGGTAGCGCTAGGCGCCTCTGTATATGCGGGAGCGAGAGAGAGAGAGAGAGAGAGAGACACTCTCACTGTGCGCGCTACTGGCCGCACGCGCCAGTATAATACGAGAGCGGAGCGCGCGCGCGGCGATCGCGAGAACTTTTCATAACAATCGATATTATGCAAGCCGCAGTGGCGTTCCAGAAACGCATTCAGCGTTTCGTGCAACGCGCATCTGCATTTCCAGCAAATTGCAAGCCTCTTTATGCGCGATGCGCCTCGCGACATCATTTCTCTAAACATGTCATTTTTTTCTTCCTCTCTCTCTCTCTCGCTCCCACCCACGCGCCGGCCTTTTTTCTGCCTTCGCACTCGATCGCACTTTTACTTTGGCTTTTATGAATGGCCGTTTCGCAAGCCAGGACGAAGGAGCCTCGTTATTATCATTGATATCGTAATACGAGCTCTCTGCGCGCTGTTCTTCTTTTCGGACACCTCAGTATGATTATTTTTCGCCCTCATTTTTTCCCTCCGAGTTGCTTTTTTATGTAAGTAGAGGCGGATTTTAACAAAATTTTATTCGAGCATTGTTAATAACTTTATCTCATTACAAGATTTAATTGCCCAACTTTTATGATCTTGAATTAACGAACGCGCTCTCGATGAATGAAAACCGGACACTTCGCCCGCTCTTAAAAGAACTTTTTCTTTGTAAATTAAACAAATAATATCACATAACAAGTAATAATAAAAAATAATAACTTTAAAGTACAAGCTGGAAAAATAATGAAATTCACGGTGATAATAAGCGTTACCTCATTACACGCATTTATTTTTTATTTCAAAATAAAAGAAAATCCCGAGAGCGGATCGGATGATAAAAAAATTTCGTAAGCGTCAATAATTAAGCGAGTTTTACGGTCCCGCTCGCTCGCGGTCTCATCTTGTAACCTCCAAATATGCGTTCAAAAAAAAAAGCGAGCACATCCACTCACGCTTATACATACACGACTCGCGCATTCCCGTCATAAGTACACGGACTTTCACATCCTCGCTTATGTATTTTTTCTTCGTTTTTCGTCGCGCCGGGACAGACACACATACACAGAGATATATACGCACATTGCGTAAGTCTGAAAAAATGGATAAAAACAAAAGGTGTCGCACGGTGAGTTTTTTTTTTCGAAGAAGCTTATTACGCTCGTCATTCGCACGCGCAGTCGCAGAAACGTAACAGTGGCTAAAAGCAGCAATAAATGCCCGAGTCAGTTGTTCGCAGAGTGCCGATTCCGACGATATAAAGTAATTAGCGGGAAAATGCTACTTTTCTTTTATGCGTGTATTATAAAGGTGCCAGGCAAGTTTGTTAATCAAAAACGTAATTGCTAATGTATTCGCGCCTCTCGGCTTTCACCTATTAAGCCTCGCTTTTTTTTCCAGCCCGCCCGTCGATCGTTAAACAAATAAACAATAGCGCGTCAATTACCGAAAAGCCATCGACAAGAAAGCGTAATAATGAAATCGAGAGAAAGCTCGAATTTTCCAAAATCCCGGGTCAAAAAAGCGGAAAATGATCTTTTGATTAATCTACACCGCGCAGCTTCACCAAGAAAGCACCTAAAACCCAGTGTGAGAATATAATAAAGACCGTCCTGGACGTTTCGAATGGAGAAGATGAGCGTCTCGAAAAGTGTCACCTCGTTCCCATAGCGCTCGTGTACATAGGCCGGCGAGCGAAACTAATTCACGCGCGCCGAGAGCGAGAAAGGTCGAGAGTACACAGAGAGAGAGAGAGATGCCTCTAGGCGCTGTGCACCTTACACCGTACCATCCACGGAAGCAAATAGTCGCTCGCTCGAGCTGGCTGGCTCTCGACCCGATACCGGAGGTCCGATAACTCGCCGACTCCGACTTTCACCCGCGCGCGCGCGCGAGCTCGAGAGCACAGCGTTGAGAGAAGACGCGCCTCGGGATGTATAGACACGCCGAGCGCGGCAGCTGCGATTTCAGCTGCACTCGCTGTAGCTCGCTGTCGTTATATATGCGTGCCTGTGTGTGGCTAAGAGAGAGGGAGGTTTCTTTCTTTTTTCGTTTGCTCTGGCACCGAGCGCTAATTTCTCGCCGCGTTTGGACAGCCAGAGTGTATGTAGGCGTGACAGGATTTTTTTGCTTCTTTTGCGTCTACTGGCTCGCTTGGGAAGCCGCTCGATGGACCTGGAATTTGAAAATTTTCCAAAAATTGTTAATCGAGAGAAAAAAGAGGACGAGAATCTTGATAAAGTCTCGAAAGCGCAAGGTTTGAGAAAGACAATTCAGTTTTCGCAAAAGTCGAATTATGCAACGGCGGCCGTAAACACAATGAGGATTCGTCAACGAGCAATTAGCCGCATGTGGAGCATCAATTATAATGTTTCGCTAAAAAAAGGAGAAAAAAAAAAGCGCGCGGGGCGATTTTTGACGTGAAAATTGACAAACTCGCGATAAGTATCTACCTGAAATTACGAGCACGCGACTAAAGCCCATACATGTATAGCGTGAGAAAAGCGCGCCGGCTCGCTCGGCGCATCGCTCTACCCAATCCATTTATAACGAACACGAAAAGTATAACACACAATACAACTACTACCTACACGAGCGGCCACTCATACACACAGATATACGGATGAAAAAAGCCGCGCTAGAGATTAAAAAAAAAAAAAGATGCTCTCTCGCCGGCGGTTCGATGAAAAATGCGCGCGAGTAGCTGGGGCCGAAAGTGCATCACGCGAGGCCGGCGAAGAATTTGGAGTAGAGAGAGAGAGAGACAGCTGCAGCTTGGAGCTTCGGCTACACGTGCGATGTAGGTGCGCACGCAAGGCTTAGAAGCTCCTCGGCACGATATCGCCGCGCTGCGGGCCTCATGCGCGGCTTGCGCGCTCCCATTAATGCACGTCGTCCCGGCGATTTTTCCAGAGCGCGCGCGCCAGCTCTCTCGGGGTCAAATGAAAACCCGGAAAAATCCCGCTGATTACTATCACTTAGAGAGCTAGGCTAAAGCTAACCTCTCTCTCTCTCTCTCTCCCGCTCGCAACGAGATCATATTTAGCCGCAACGCGCGCGCGCAAGTCGTGACGGGGCCTTAGCCGGCTAAGCGCGAGAGTCGTGACAGAGAAAGGCCTATCTCGCGTTACAGGTGCTCCGGATGAGAGAGCGCCTGGGAGAGATGCGCCCGGATGGGATATAGAGAGAAAGGAGAGGAGCTCTCCGGCTGCTGCAGGGAGCTATGGCTTATGATTGCCGAGGAGAGCGACGACAGCGCCGGAATAAACGACAATCGCGAGCCTAACCCACCCACGCGTCTACACCCTCGCACTGAGCGCCCGTGTATACAGCTTCCATATGGGAGAGTGCGGATTAATTTTAACTCTCCCCTGGGTTATTGCGCGCGCTAACGACGAGCGAGGTGCTAAACGCCGCGCTCGTGCGTCATCCTCGCGCTTCTTCTTTTCTTCTTTTCACCTGCACGCTGCTTATGAATGTACTCGCATTTTTCTCGCTCTTTTTGCTGCCGAGCGAGCGAGCGCTAATTCCTGGAATTACCGATGACGAGTCGCGCTGTCAATTACTCGGATACCTTCCGCCTTTTTTCTGTGCCGAGCCGCACTTGTACTTATTAAGTTATACATGTAATAGAGAGAGAGCGATTGGCATCTTCCTACGGGCGAGCAAAAAATCGCTGCCTAAGAGAGAGAAGAGAAAAAGGTCGTAGTTTAAAAAGGTGCCAGCGAGCGCGTGACTTATATACCGCAGGGGCCTTGGGATTCTTTCCGCGCGCGATTTTGTACAGGGCCTCATCGGACAAGATTGATATATATCCAGCTCTCTCTCGGGGGGCATCGATACAAATCCATGGGAAATATCGCTCGCGCTGCGGGCGCGAACAAGACGAAGGAGGAGGCGCAAGAAAAGAGTCGAAATAAAAGAGAGCCAAGCCGGGCCCATTGGCATTCCGAAAAAATAACTCGTACGCCGCGATTCGATCGCTCGTTTGATGCGCGCGGTGACTAATGTATCGGCGGGCCCCGAACAAAAATCGAAGCTCCTCCTAATGTAACTAATGCAAAGTGATTGATGTACTTGCATTAGTCACAACACCGCGCGACGTGCACAGACTCACACAGGACCGATCCAAGATGAGCGATGCGCTTGCATTAGTTACTGCATCGGCGGACACGCGCTCGGCCAGGCGGGCTCCGTGTCCGACTGCAGGCGGCGAGCGATAAGCATCGGGCTGAGAGAGAGAGACCGGCTATATACACACCGCGCTCGCGCGCTCGCTTATCTCTCGCTCCTTACGGTTTTGTCAAATTAACACCGCGCTGCTTTCTTTTTGTCCGGCCCGCCGATGTATACGAGTCAATAAGTCAGCCGGACGTTATCTTGGGCGCCTGGACGACTTGGGCTGGATTAGCTGGGCTAGATCAAGAGCGAGCGCTGGTAATGTCGGGGGGAAAATTAGCGAAACGCTCCGTCTCCATTTCCAGCTTGGCACAATGCAATTATAAGGTATTACGAGAGGGAGAGCTGAAAAATGAAACGTTAGAATTAAGAGGCTGCTCTCATTTGGCGAGTCGCAAGAGCGCGACCCGATTACGCAATGTTGTCGCTCGGTCGTTGTCGCTGTCGTGTTTAGAGGAGCTGAAAACTAGCGCGGGAAAAAGGTAACGAGATTAATCGCCGGGCTCGCTTAATAACAATGAACTTGTCGCCTTAATAGATTCTCGGGGAAGACAATGCCTCGGTGTATAGCGCAAGCCGTATCAGGGGATTACAAAAATCTAATCAAATTATCGCGGCTTTTGAATTCGGTCTGGCACAGATCCAGAGGATGCACAAAGCGAAAAGCTATCTAGGTATGAGTTTGCAAAAGAGAATCCTCAGAGTAGCGCCTCGCGGGGGCAAGAGATAAAGGAGGAGAGGAAAAAAGAAACGTCCGATTGTAATCGACGGTGGCGTCTCTCGGTAGTTAAAATCGTCGGCGGGGGAGAGAGAGAGAGAGAGAGATCATTCATGGCTCTGGTGTAGAACGGAGCCAGTGCGTTTCGACAGCCGCTTGGCTCTTACGCTCATTTCCTCCATTGCGCCAGAGTGCGGCCCGCGACGCTAAACACAGCGAATTCTTTGTTGTTGGAGTTCAAGCAACTTGCTCGAGAGCTAGAGCCCCCAAGAGTAGCAATTGCCAAACACCTGTCGGAAGTAACAATGACCTAGGTCGGTTGCACCACTGCTGCTTCATGCGAAACGCCACCAGTCTCTAACTCCATCTCTCTCTCTGTGTGTGTATGCACACCTTGCGCCAATAACAGTTTCCTTAGCCCGTTCCGATGCTGCACATTTGGTCCAAAGCTCCATTTAGGCTTTTTCGACACTCGCCTCGGATATGTGTGCAGAGAAGCGTCGCGCCACGTCGCTCATGCACTTTTCGAAATAACCCTTCAATCTCTCGCCTACTCCGCCGCGAAGAGCCCCCAAGTTGCGCGATTCCACACACAAGTTCAACCTATTCTTTGCTGCCTGCTGCTTGCTGCTTGCTCTGTCGACACACTCGCTCTCTCGGCCTTATTAAAGCCGGCGATCGTAATTGATATTTTTACAGGATACAAGCGAAACCCGAGGAATTATTGATAAAAGACGAGCCATTGCGAAACGTACTTATAATATCCACCTGACGTTTTCGATATATATATATGCTATAATCACAGCCCCGCGCGCGCTCTTTTCACTTTCAACGATCAATAGCGAAGGTGAATTAAACACTCCTCCGAGCGCAACAATGAGCCGAAGCCGGCATTAACGAGGCAAGCGGGAGAGAAAAAAAGCATAGTAGGAGAAAAATCGCTCGAACTTGACGATCGCATCGACATTTCGAGCAGAGCGCCTGCGACTCTTATCCCATGGGCAATTGAGAGCGTCAATCCATGCCGCTTGCTTGCGCGCTTGCCTTTCTAATCCCCACCATGGCTCGCTCCTCGCGCTGGAAAAATCAGATAGAATTGTCCGAGCTCCGCAATATCGTCAAAGAGGCGCATTTGCCCGCGCACGCGCGCCCGCGTAATTCCGCAATAAGGAAAGAGCAAGCGGGTATAAAAAGACTCGCCTAAAACCAATAACGCGCCGTTTTTTACGGTTATTGGAAGATTCGCCGAGTCGAGCGATAACTCCGCGGGCTAGCGCTTTGGACTTGGGCCTGTATCTCTCTCTCTCGCTTCTGATTTATCGTCGTTTGCTAATTGGCCACTTATGCCGCGGTTACCGTGGATTTTTCCCTTCTTTTGCGTTTAGATATAAGATGGCCTGCTGGTGGGGCCTTTTATTATTCGCCTCCTGACTCTTGACCTTTTTACAGCTGTTTTCGAAATTTCGCTCGATTGCGAAATTCCGACGACTCTAAGAAGCTCCGATATCGCCGCAAAAATCTATTCCAGCCTTTTATTTGCCATTTTTTATACTGCCTTTTCTCGTTCGCTTTACGATTAGACATTATATCCCAGGAGAATATAAATTTAGCTAAATTTACAATATAATAATGATTGCGGGGCAATTTTTCATTGAAACCTGCCAAGATATCACCGTTTGCTTAACCCATTT
The DNA here is from genome assembly GCA_900480035.1 of Eupelmus urozonus. Lineage (NCBI taxonomy): Eukaryota > Metazoa > Arthropoda > Insecta > Hymenoptera > Eupelmidae > Eupelmus > Eupelmus urozonus. The sequence goes on from UELX01001229.1 coordinate 44,532, forward strand.
CGATTTATTAACTTTAAAAACAATAATACCTGCGAGAGCGAGCCTCTCGCTATATACATATATACACATGCACGTTCAGCTCTCTCTCTCTCTCAGGCAATTTGAATGAAAAACTGCCTTTGCGAGCGAGCGAGCGCGAGCGCGCATATTGAAGACGCAGAGAGCTGGCTTCTCTGTCTCTGTGGTAAAGAGGCTAAGCCCATCTAACCTCGTGATCTCGTTCTTTCTGTTGCAGTCCTTCTTCGGCCGAACGTACAACAATCTCGGAAGCATATCAGAATGCAAGAACGGCGGCGTTTGCGTAATCAACAAGAAGAATCGCACCGCCTGCAAGGCCTGCCGGCTGAGGAAATGCCTGATGGTCGGCATGTCCAAGTCGGGCTCCCGCTACGGGCGACGATCCAACTGGTTCAAGATCCACTGCCTCCTCCAGGAGCAGAGCAACAACAGCCAGAGCACCGGCGGCCTCTCGGCCTCCCACTTTGCCCCGGGCTTCCTCCCCGGCTTCCTGCCCTCGCTCCAGTCCCAGTCGCAGCAGGGCCTGGGCATCTACGGGGCCGCCGCAGCCGGAGCCGGCAAAGACGCCCGGGAGCAGAGCTCGCCCAGCCAGGAGGACCTGGCCCTCCAGTCCCACCTGCTCCACGTGGCCATGATGAAGCAAAAGTCGCGCGAGCGTAACAGCAGCGACAAGTCGCCCCGGCCCGACGACCTGGCCCTCCAGAACCAGCTGAAGCTCCTCGCCTGGCAGAAGGAGGAGAGCAACAACAGGCTGCCCAGCGGCGAGCAGCACCCGGGCAACTCGCCGGCCCGCAACTCGACGCCGCCGTCCAGCTTCGCCTACAAGGACCTCGTCTCCACGTCGTCCATGTTCTCGATGAGCTTCGCCGGGCACAAGGAGCCTGGCTCCCTGGGACCTGGTGGGCTGCCCTCCAGCTCCCTCGAGGTCTTCCGGCCGTTCCTGCCCATCTACAAGAGGACGACGGACACGCCGAGCGACAGCGGCGCCTCCAGCCAGGAGAGCGAGGAGCACGACGAGTCGACGCGGAGCAACTCGGCCTTCAGCTACTTCAAGCAGGAGCAGGCCTCGTCGCCGGGCGCCGAGCGCGACTTCCCCAGGCGGAAGATCAACGCGACCGTCACCCTGACCACGGACTACCACCTGCCCCATCACGGGCACCACGGCCACCTCGTCTACCCGCCCGCCGAGCTCGTCACGCCGGCCACCTCGCACCACTCGCTCCGCGGCGGCGACCTCCTCCTGGCCAGCCCCAGCCCGGGCGGCCTCGCCGTCGAGCAGATGGAGCCCATCGACCTGAGCGTCCGAGCCACCAAGGGCTTCCATAGGTCCAGCTCCTCGGGCCACTCCTCGCCCGAGAAGAGCTCCAACAGCCAGTCCGACCAGGAGAACAGCAGCGCTAACAACAAGCTCAGCGCGCCCGAGTCCACCACCAAGAGCAACCCCCTCGACCTGAGCCTGGACGTCAAGAGGCCGGCCGAGGTCTCGCTCTAGCTTTACCGGACTCGCCCTCCCCCTACCTTCCGAAATCTCCTGCACTGACAAATTTCCAAAATCCAAAGTGCGAGCCAACTTTTCTTTTTATATATCTGTGCAGTGACGAGCTGCTTGGAAGATTTCTCGTGTAAATAGCCCTAGGGATATGTACTGTCGCTGGACTCGCAATTGCTGGAGCCGATGACCGAGCTGTCTTCTTATTACCTGATGGATCTGAAGGAACTTGGACCAAGTCTATTTTGGCATTAATAATCGTATATTAGACCCGCGCGAGAATGCAAGTGACTGACAAAAGAGTAATATATACTTGTACAAAGCGTTGAAGCATGTTCTTTTTTTTCTTACCCTTTCCTCCATCTCCGCAGCTCTAGACTCTTTCAATCTGCTTGCGTATTTATCCTTCCTTTAATCAAACCCCTACCACGAATGAATTGTCTGTGCGAGAGAGCGAGTTTTTCAAAAAGTACACGTTTTCGCTTGTAACAGGGAAATCTTTGCGAGAGCAGCCTGCCTATACTCGGAACGTTTACGATCTATCTCTCTATCTTTCTCTCTTTCTACTTTCGGACAGAGGCGGGCTGGTCCCGACTGATATGTAATATCAAAGTTTGACTGGCGGACTCTTCGAATGAGATATGCACATGTCACTAGGTCGGGCATACGAAGGAGCGCAACTACACGTTTGCAAAGCCTGTCTTTCTCTGATTGTTTAAACGATAATGCGATATGTGTTCAAAAACTCTGCAACCTGTCTTATTCTGAGCCCCCTCCCCCTTCTTTGTTTTTTTTTTTCACTAATTATGTCACCGATGCTGAATGTAACAACACTCCCCCTCTTCCTCCAATAGTAGGTAGTTTTTGAATATCGGTCTAAAAACTCACCCATTTTTTTTTTATAATTTTATTGTTATTCGCCCCAATAGAGAACGGATTAATTATTATTTTTATGTATATGCATACGTTTATATATATATGCGCGACCAAATATGTAATTATCCAACGTCAGCGTATACATTCTATATCGAAGAAGAAAAAAGGCAGATGCAACGAACAGTCATAGAATTATTTTAATGTACTATATTGATATTATAAATATATATAAATATATTATTTAATGTGCATGTACAGGATCTATTTCTTATATACTCTTATATATGATATGGTTTGTTCGACGCAAACTTAAAAAATGTGATCCTTAGTAAATCAAAAGGCCAGTAAACTACAAATCACGAATATATAGAAAAACGTCTATATGAGAAAGTGGCATTAAAATAAAGATGCCTTAAAAGATTGTTTGCTTTTTTTCCACTTGTTATGAAAAAAAAAAGCTGTAGGTAATGTAATTAAGGAGCGAACGATTCGTTCTATCGTCTTATTTGTAAATAGTAATTTTAAGAATAAAAAACAGTAAAAAAAGCGGCCAGTACTTAAGCTTATATTGATGAAATAAATATTTTTGTTTAATTTAATCATCGACTTTTACCATTTATTACCTATCCCTCCTTATGTATTATCTTTTTATCGAAACGTATTTATGCTTTATTGGGTATTCTGCATTACGGAAAGGTGCCAAAGTACTTCGATTCAATATATTATGTTGATCATAATAAATAAAGATAAATTATTATTATTATCTATTTGATGCAAAGAAAAAAAAATTGTTTTAATGTAATATAAATGTAAAATTTATTCAATCATATCTAAAATTATAATCGAATTAAATATATACTTACCGTCGGACCACAAACAAACTAGCTGTACGAATGTTAAAGGCAACGCATACAACAACAATTTCATTATAATTCATTATAAAATTTTCCGAGTATTAAAATTTATAATATTTGTACAAAAAAATTGATTATAAAAATTTTCTCTTTATGTAATGCAATTTTTGTAGTAAAATAAAAGTTTTTTGTAACAAAACGGTTGCAAGTCTCCTATGTCCATTTATTATCATCGTAATATTGAAAAAATATTCATTCTGTTAATTTATTTATTTACAAAAAAGGTATTTATTAATTTCACTTTTGTGCTTTTCTTTCGATAATTATCTATTATTTTATTAAAAAGCGCTCTGATTGCAAAATAATTGTGTATAAAATTCATTGAAAATACCATTACAGTTGCATAATTATTGAATACCATTCTTT
>UELX01001230.1:0-38185 GCA_900480035.1 Eupelmus urozonus
GTTTTATAAAAATAAAAATTTTTCATTTTATGCTTAAACTAAATATATTTTCTATAAAATGTAAATATTTTAATAAAATTTTATGCAATTAATATGTAATTGGCACTTATTTATTTAAAACCTCACTTATGTTTCTCTGAAGAGTACGAAAGATATTTTTTGTATGATTAAGTCTTTCAATAAATGTTGGATTTAGTAAGTGGCAAACTTTTTCAAAATATATAAAATTTATTTATAATTGTAAAGTTTTTCTGAAAAATATTCATAATTTTATTTATTATCTCTGTTTAATTTTAAAAAAGGGCTCCACTATTTTGACTAATTCTTGTTCAAAACATTTTGTTGAAAAACGATTTACAGACTTTCTAGCAGCGTAGCGAATTGCATTTCTCTCTTCAGATGTCATCTGTATAACAGAAATTATGATTTTGGCATAGTCATCAGCATCTTTGGCTAAAAATCCATTTCTAGTTTTATTTTTTGTATCAATAATATCAGCTTTAGGTCCTCCAGAAGCATTAGCAACCATAATAAGTCCAGCAGCTAGACCATCAACAACACTTATTCCAAAATGCTCATTCCACATTGCATGAATACCTATAGTACCCTTTTGCATTTCAGAAATTAATTGTGAATATAGTATATTCACTTTAAATACAATGTTATTATCCACAGCTAATCTTTTAGCTAAATTTTTTAATTTTCTTACATAAGATTCATCATCTTCATTTCGACATGAACCAATTAAAACTAAGTGCACTTTTTTCCAAATGTCTTTATCAATTAAAGACTTTATTTTACTCATCACCTCTATCATAAGAGCGTGATTTTTTTCAGGTCTAAATTGACTAACAGAAACTATACGGATATCATTATTTTTTTCTTCTTCACTAAGCAATGGCAATTGAGTAAGTTTCTCTACATCACATGGAGGATATAAAAGATGTGTTCGATCAGGACATTTCCAAATAGAGTTAATATGATCTTTAGTCCAAGAAGAATTGACCATTACAATATCTGCTGTTTTCCCAGCTAAGCCATACAAAAAAGCAATACCTTTGTAGTATCCAAGCTTCAAAACTGTAAGCAATGGATTTCTAACAATTACGTGACGATTGTTATAAGAAGCTGTCCTCTGTGATATTTGATTAAGCATGTCTGTAGAGATTATAGGGTAGTGAGTGTAAGAGGCAACTTTACATTTGCCAAAATATTTGAACAAAGGATAGGTAAATGCATAACCCATTGTATCAATATAAATATCAGGTTTGAAAAGCGTCAGAGCTTCCCAACCCAGCCAAATTGATCCAATACTTTGTCCAAGTAGAGTACAAAATGGATACATTTTGGCTTCCACCCATTTTCTTCGATGCAAATAAACGATGTTTATATTATCTTGCATGTTCATGTCAAAAACTTTTTTGACATTAGCAAGTATTGTTTCTCGATCGTAATCAAGATCTCCAGTGTAAATATAAACATGTACATTTTTATAACTTGACTGAAGGGCTCTGACAGCAGACCAAAGTACTCTCTCGCCTCCTGCACCGGCATTACAATAAGGATGGAAAATTCCAACTGTGATTTCTTGTTTATCTTTCTTCTCGACATCATGTGGCTTCATAAATATCATTTTAATGAACATCAATATTATCAGCGGATACAAACACAGTAAGAAAAGCCAACATGTTGCTAGAAATGCCACTACTTGGCACAGCCAGTAAATAATGTTTTTTACTGGAGACATGATTATTTTGAATTAATATAAAAGATCCTTATATATTCAATACATCCTGGTGGATTATAAATTTGCTGTAAAACAATAATAAAACAGATTAAAAACCAGACGAATGAACAGCTGTTAGTCATAAATAAAAATATGAGCTTTAAAGGGTTAAATAAAAATTTGTTTACATTTTACACATGTAACGGCGAGGTTTTCCATATTTTAGTAAATTCGTTAGATAAACATAGCCTCACTTATACACCTCGAGCTTACTTTGCGGTTATCCAGGAATGATTGCATCTATGTCAGCTATTATAAGCCTGGAACCTCTACAACTCGAATAAACCGATTACTTGTTCAAGACTTGATGTACCTGCATTGCCACGTACCTAAGTTTACTGAGAATTTCTTTTTTTGCGTCAGACTAGATGTACTTTCGTTGCGTATATAAGTACTTATATATTTTCCCTGTCTCACTCGTTTTCTTGAGGAGCAGATAACTCCAGTCTGCGATTCGCCAGGGGCGAATTCTAAAAATGCTTCAACATTTAATCTTTATCTAGAGTGTTTCGTCAGCGCCGATAAACAATACAAGTTTTCGGAGCACAAAAGCTATTTTACGCATCATGACGACGACGATCCAGCAGATCCAGCTCCAATAAGGCTCAGCGGGCTCGCGCCTCGCGCGGCCAGCGGGACTGCAGGAAGCATATACAAAAGTTATGCGCGTGTTACGGTCTGCGACTGATAATAGCGGCAAAACTTACGTGTTCCCATATCCGTTCCAAAGCAAATTATTGTTAATTCTTTTAAAAACAAAGTTTAAAAAAATATATACAGATTTTCTGAAAATTATTGCAAAAAATATAGTAATATAGTAAGAGATCTTTTTTCAAGAAAAAATTAAAAAGTACATATTTTCATCGCGTACCATTTATTTACTTACGTATTTTGAAAGTTTAGCTTGTTTAAAAGTTAATATATAGTTAAAATATTTGGTTAATATATTATAAGTATAACTTTGAAAATAATTATTTAAAATACAACATTTTTCTGAAAGCATACAAAAAATATTTTAAAAAACTTAGTAAAATTATAAACTTATTACATAAATTATTTTATTTAAATGTTAATATTAAAGTTATAGCCATTATTTTACGTGAATGAATTAATAAGAGTAGTTACTTTATTTCTTAATATTTTTATTTCACAGTATGAAATACATTTTATATTATAATTACTTCTTTTCTTAATCAATAATTTCTACCTGCTTTCATTTTATTTTCTGAAACTCCATCCGAGTATCTAAAATATTAAACAATGTATAATGGAATAACGATGTATAGTTGGATAAAATTTCTTGATTTATACTTTAAAAACTTTTATCTTGAGTGGTTGAACATTAGTCAATTAAAACGTAAATTTAATGCTTCATATATATGTTATAATCGAACTTGAATCTTTTTTTCATGTATATGATTATTTGTTTTTCTTTTATTAACTTTACTAAAAAATAATTTTAATAATGGATTTGAAACTAGATATTCCAATCTTATATTTTAATAATAGGGTTATCGATATTAATATTATTAGATTATTTATCGGACATAGGCTAATGTCGTACGTAAAATTAATCTAAACACAACACAAAAATAATTTTTTCAATATACAAGCCGTAAAATTCAATTTTACTGATTGAGATCAGGTCGGAAGGTGTGGATTTTACGGCCCGATAATAAGTAGCAAAAGAAATCGAATTATAAGGCTCATATATATGCAAAAAATTATTGTCAGAGGGCCGTAAGATATCCTCGTAGTATGCGATTACTAGAAGATATTATGTTGCATTTTATGACCTTGTGATGAAAATAACAATTTTGATATCAGATTTGTATGACTTATACTTAATTATAGGGATTACTTTTTAGCCAGAAAATCAAGTTTTACGTCCTAAAAAACTATTTCTAGCATAAGTGAGATGCTTTCTACCAGAGTTAAATAAATGCTCAAAAGCCTCACCTTTGCGAAAGACAATTTTTTAGGTCCTAGTCTACGCTTTGTCGCATGTGCGTACATACATACATACGTAAGCAAAATTTCATTTTCATTTAAAAATCCATAAAATTAAATTACTATACGCCTGAATAATATTTCTTATAAAATATTTTTTGATCATATAATTTTACAGCCCTGTGACGAAAATAACTATAAACTTTAAATACTGGTCGCTACAAGGGGATTATTAATACTGTTATTTTGCACCCAGATAATTTTTTTGTTTCATTTCGCCTGTCTCGAGAAAATAAATCACATCAAAACATACAAACACTTAATTTTTTTTTAACTACAACAAAAAATAATTTCTATCACTATATATGTTTGTTATTATTCTTTTGACTATGACCATCAAAATATACAAGTTCTTAAAAGAAGAGAAAAGAAGTATATATACATACAGATGGTTACATATAATTATAGTACAAATGAAGGCGTTAACGAAAAAGATGAAATGAAAGAAATGAGAAGCGCCATCGATGTTTTTTTCTTTACATAAATTTATCACAGATCTTCAACGTGTTTAAAAGTTGTTTTTTATTCTTCGAATCAACTATGCCTTTTCATTCTTTTTTCTTAAATACAAGTATTTACATGCTCGTATGTGGAAGTTCAAACTCATCAGGAAGAGAAAAAGAGAAAATCTCTCGCTTGGACGTTTTCCTATTCTTTTTATTTTTTTTAGCTTTTCGTCGGCGAGGAACAAAGAAGACACTTTAATAGTTCACGAGTATACGCAGGGACAACGACGAATACTAGATACAATAATTCTTAAATATTTAACATATAGTTTTTGCATGTTTTGCAGAATCTAAATCAGCAAATGTTAATTTTATTTTAATGCCGTTAGTAGCGCATCGTTAAACTAATGAAAGTAAAGAATTTGGGATAATTTATAAATATATTTTGTAGATTGAATTAAAGAATAAAATAATCTTATAAAAATAATATATAAATTGATACAATTGAAAAGCTGTACATTTTTTAGTCTTCAAATGAATTTGACGAATTTCAAAAATTTGTGATAAGAATAAAAACGATGAAATAAATTTTCGATTAAGTTTATTGTTGTTTAGTTCATACATTTTTTAATAATTCATGAAAACAACTTTTAATATATAAATATACATTAGTTAAGTACTGGGTAAAAAGAATTTTAACGCAAGTAACGCTTTTATAAACATTTTTATGTAACGACTAAGAAATGTACATTTTACGATATAGCTTTATTTATAACTCGAAATAGACGCGCCGCATACTTAAACCATGTGTAAGAATGCAATTACTTCTATACATGTATGTAATTAATGTTATAGATGCAATTATTGACAGTTTAAACACAATCAAAGACACAGCCAATTGTCTAATCGATTTTTTCTTTCACTTATAAATTATACAAAACCTATGAACACCTTTTGTGGACACCTTTATTTGATCAACAGTGATTATATATATTTTTTGACAAATATCAGTCGAAATTCCATCCTTTACCTCAGTTCAAATTACGAGCTTTCCAGTTTTTCATATAAACACAAAAATAAGAGATATTTATCAATTCAAATTTATATAATGATTTTAATATAATAATTAGTACACAATAGCTGTTGTGAAAGAAATTTTGAATTTAACTAAATTATGTTCCTCCTCTTAACTCGAATAACAATTTGAAAAAATTGCTTTCGTTCTTCAAAGGCAACGCAGAGTTTTTATATTGAAATAAAGTCTTTTTATACAAGCGAGTGCTTCACAACTCCACTTGACACTTTCTTTTTACTTCTTGATGCTATATATTAGAATCTAAATTGAGAACTACTATCAGCATTTACAGTTATATGCCTACATGACATTTGTTTGCTTTTATTCGTGTAAAAAAGATGAATTCCTAAGAGCGTGAAAAATTATACGCTCCACCTTTGAACAAAAATGAAATTATTAGCTCAGCAAAAAATGCCTTTAAAACATTTTGGAGGACGATTATTCAGCAAGACAGACAATGGGACATAAATCGCAACTACAAATTGACGAGATTTGAAATTAAAAATTTTTTAATTTGAAATTAACAATTCCCAATCTAATACTTATTAATTTAATTTGAAAACTAAGTGATATTAAAAGTATTGCATTTTTTTATGAATGCAAAGTTAAAAAGTTAAATATTGGCAGTGCGTGTGTAAAATTAAAGATATTTGTTGTAAAAATAATAATTTTAATAAAGTTATCAAAAGCTAGTTGCTGTAAAATCTGTTTTATATTTTTGTAAAATATAAACACAAGATTTTAATTAATAATATCTGTATTCATACGTTTTACAAATAATGTTTCTTTGTATATATTAAAATATTTGACTAAACTTTTTATAAAAACAAATTTTATAAATTATACTTTTTCAAAATATTTGAAATTTATGTTAATTAATCAAGAAAAGTAAGCAATATAATTTAGAAAAACTTAATAATTCGAAGTAAACTTTGTAATTTTTTTAATCACAGTAAGTTTATTTCAGATGTATTGTAAGATAATCATTGTTTTACTTTTAATAAAACTAACTTTATCTGCATAAACTTTGTTTAAACAAAGCAAAACAAATAATTGTTTTAAGAAAGTAATCAGCAGTTAGCTTTCACGATTGATAAATTAACTGAAATAATAATTAAACTCTGCAATTACTAAACTAAATTAGGAAGTTTCGAGCAAGCGATTTTTTGTCGGCATTCAGTAAGTCTCGTTTAAGACATTTTCTTATTAATAGCTACGCCCGCTATCAATTCAAAAAAGCTCTAATCCTCTCACATATAGCTAAACCTCGTCAGTTCGTAAGCGCGATTCTATCATCTGCGTTTTCGAAGAGCGCCGATCTATCTTCCTCAAAACAGATACGGTCGATCGGGAACGCTAAAATTGTTTCTGCAGTTGCTGGGTGGCGATGGACCTTTATCATCGTCGTCATCGTCGTCATCGGTCTTGCCCCTGTTCCATGAGCTGTGCAGATTGAATCTCGACGTCAGTCTCGTGCTCCTACGCTCCTCCTGGAACTTGCAAGTGTCTTGCTTGACATAATCACGAAGGCTTTTGTCAAGAGACGTGAAATCGGGCGCATCCTCCTCGGCAACGTCGTTGCAACGCCTGTAAAAAAGGATGTAAGGTGTGTCAGGAGGCTCAAGCCTCTTGAACTCTTCGATCGTCGTCTCCGTTACGTGGCTGTCATTAAACTTGTACCAGCGGTCCTTGACATCGCAGGCGTATGTTATGTAATGGCCGTAGTCCATGCTATATCCAGAATGTACAACAGCCGCGTACAATTTGTAAGTTTCGTTGTAAGGCTGATCTTGCACAGGCAACTGGACCGTTTCGTCGTAGATAACCTTTCGCCGCAGCTTCGTTCGCAATCTGCTTTCCGAGTCATACCTAAATGAAATCATAATAACATAATTTATTGTTAATAGATAATTCGATCGATTAATATAATATCGAAAAATATTCATTTTGAAGACTACAATAATAGTATTTAATCAATTTAATAAAATAAAAAATAGAACAACTCTAATGTTTTTACTATTATATATTTTTTTTTTTTTTAATAACAACGTTTTGACCATTTCGCTGATCATTCTGACTATTACTTTTGCAGCAACTATGTCTAAATTTTAGTTCTATTATTTAAAGCTTGAGTTGAAGAGGACCATAGAGATGATTTACAGAATGACCGAAAGATTATTATCAATAAAACAATAAAATAATTTGATAGTAAATCCATTAGAGTCTTTCTATCTTCTATTTAATTTAGAAAAATGTTCAAAATTTTAATTCATGTACGTGTATGAGGTATACCTAAAGTGCTTGAGTGTTAAAATAAGATGTGCAGGTGCGTGAAGAATCTTGATAATCCTCTGAGCGTCGACGAGGCCAGCACACTTGTCGCATCTGTATTTATTGTCGCCTGTAAGGTTCTCCGGTGAAAGGTAATTAACGTTGATGAGATCCTGTACCCTGATCTCATCGGTCGCAGCTAAACTGTCTAAGAAACAGAGTTGTAGATCCCTGAATCGATCAGTGTTATGGCTCTCGGTGTCACACTGGCCACACTGATATATAACTTTGAGCTCGCCACCGAAAACTCGATGCACGAGATAAGACGTCGAAGAGGCATCAGCAGAGCCGGTTACTGTCACGGATGAAGTAGTGGCAACGCCAGCGCTAGCGGCGGACGGTGAGGCCGAGGTGGACGAAGAAGCCGAAGACGTCGAATCCTCACCTCCGACCGACTGGATGCCGCTGTCCGTCGAGTCCGAGTGCGAGTCCGAAAGACCGTTTTGCGTTTGTGCCAACTCCTCGCCTGTGCCAAAAAACAAATTCGATTCGCCTTTGTTAGTGAATTCAATTCAACTCCCCTTTGGCGCTCGGTTTTATTTTTGGAAAATGAGTCGGCATAAAGTTCATTGTTACTCGTATAGGTATACAAAGACCAAAAATTTAAAAAAAAAAAAAAAAAAATTTCCGGGTACCTATTTAAGATTTGTCGATTTAAAAATATTTAAAACAAAGAAATGATTGTTCATATATTCAACGGAATTTCATCTAAGAAACATAATAATATGAAAATGCTCTTCAAGGGAAATACAAATTTATTCAGTAAAGTACTAATTTAGCTTATAAAAACTTTAGCAAATTTGAAAATTTTTAATTTTTAATTAAAGCATTTTCGTATGCAACTTTATACCGACTTAATTTTACAAAGTCTTTTAACCTTGAGTGAAATCAGCTAAGGATTGTGTTTTCCTTTGCAAAGAAGCACCTTCACTTAAATTTTCTTCAGTTGTCCATCGAGCCATGTTTTTCGACGTGCCGTCGCCAGTTGTAGGTGAATTTGATGGTCCAACTGATTCTTCCACACCTTCCATCTCTTTATCTTCCACCTTTGATTTAATACTTTGGTCTCTTTTACTGTTTTCCGTGAGGGCAGATTTCTCCTGTTCGTACATAACATCTAGTAGGTGGCTGAAAAAGTATTAAATTTAAAGTCTTGAAAATGTTTGAGAAAAATACCAAATTTTTGATTTTCTTTGAAATATTTAATTAAATTTAAAATCTTGTAAACACTAGAAACGATTTAACTTATATTCTCAATCTTTGTTTACTACTGACCAAGTGAAAATGAATGTGTGACTACTAGTACTAAAAGAAGTATTAAAAATAGAATCTTTAAAAAATATCAACATAAACCAGGAAGTTAAAAGATAATTATCTCCTTTTGAATAATCAAATTTAAAAAATCAATTTTTGTTTGTAGAATTTTTTTAAAAGTTTTTCTAAAGATTCAAATAAATTTTAGCTATTTAATTTTTATTTTATTCAATATTGAGATTTTACATACCATAAAAACTCAGAGCTATCCTGTTGTTGCCCAGGCATAAAGTAAGCAGGTCTAGAAGCTCGCAATATTTCCGTTGGAGCTAGTGAATTCCTCTTAGAATACTTAAGCAATGCAAACAAATTTTGTAAATTTTTCAAAACTGTCTGATCTTTCAAGTCTTTGGTACTCTTGTAGAGCAACACTTCATGGCAGAATTGCCTAGTCATTGCAAGAGCTTGCAAAACACTGTTCATATAGCAGGTATTTCCAAGATTTAGAAGACCAACTTTGGAAGTGTCTACTCTTCCTATACCAGAACTTGTACTAGGATACGAAACTTCCATTTCTTCACTTTCTTCAGGGATGAACGAGTTATAACTTTGATGGCTTTCCTTCAGAAATTGCGTGGTCACTTTTGCTACATTTTCACATTCAGAGCAATTATTTTGAAGATGCGCTGGAAATCGCTTTATAAGATCATGTGTAATACGAATGATTGCTTGTACAACTATCATTTTCTTAGGGTTCAAAGAGCTTCTATCAAGACCATGAAAAAATATGACTATTATACTCATCACTCTGTGACATAAGTCTAATGATCGTATTAATATCAATAAATAAAGAATAACATTATCATTTATTTCGATAGTATAAAATTTCTCTGATTTTAAACATTTTGTAAGTATTTTTGGAAGAGTGCTTTCTGCCACTTCTGAAGCTATTCGATTCTTATTATGGCGTTCCAAACCAGTTATAAATAACCTTACCCACATACTAAGATATTCCATATTCTTATATTGTAAAGGCTCAATAAGCCAATGGCAAAATAAACTTAACATGTTAACAATCTTGCGTTCATCTGTAAATTCATTAATGATTTGTTTCACTGCTACAGGCATGCATTGTTTCCACAATTGATCGTCAACCAATTGGAGTACAATGACCAATGCAGAGCTTGGACGAGATCTATTAGTTTTCAAGAGAATCTCACAGAGTTTTCTAAAGCAAATGAGTGAAATATTTTCTGTGCTTTCAAAAGACTTGTTTTTACAAATCATCTTCAAAAATTCCTTAATTTTCTGTAAACCTTCATGAAACTCTTTGATGTGAAATATTTCCTCAGGCGTATACATCCAGGACAATACTTCAACAATAGCTGTACAAAGTTGAGTATGGTTATTGTGAGGTGGCAAGAATTTTTCTTCATTGTCACTGATCACTTGAATGATGCCAACCAGTGGTAGGTCCTGTTTATAAAAACAGTTACAATAAAATCAAAATAATAATTTTTATACACATATTTTGTATTGATAAATCATTACATGTGTAATTCTAGTTTTATTACGAAATCAACAATGTTTACCTTACTGATGTTAATTAAAATCTATTAATAGCTTTGACAGTGTATTAATGGATGAAAAACAACTGAAAATGTTTCAAGTAATAAAATAGAATAAAATTGGAATAAAGTGTAAATCTAGCTTATAGATAATAAAATACACGTATAATGATTTATCTTTGGACTAACATCTACTATTATAATGAGAATGTAATAAGACAAAAGTTAGCTTGTACTCACGTGGTTGTCACGATTATGAAAGTGTTGAGCTGAATTATTGAGGAAGCGCGCAATATCATCCGAGATGGGATTGGAGGCTGTATTGGGAAAAGGAAACTTGGAGAACCACTCGAGCACGTGCGGGACCTCCCAAACGTTCTTGATAATCTTCTCGGTGAGCAGGGTCCTGAGCAGCTTGTCGTAGTTTCTGTTGCAATCGTAAGTGGAGTTCTTGCTGCCGGACTCGAAATTCTCCATCTCCTCGAGCTTGTCCCAGATGTTGGTGACCTCCGTGGAATCGAAGCCATTGAGGATCGTCCTGAAGCAGTCGAGCAGCTGAGCGTCGAGGGCGTCCATGGCTCCCTCGGCGCTGCAGGGAGTGGGCTTGTCGTCGAGCATATTGGCTCTGGTGAGCAGTAGGGCAGCGCGCCGACGATGACGCGACGACTTGCTGGTGGTGGACTTGTGCGCTCTGGCACTGCCCCGCTTGCTTATGCCGCCCCCGAGCGCAATTTCGTCGGGTGATGCAGCCGCTGCCGCCGCCGCAGCCGCAGCCGATCGACGCCTCGTCAGGTTCCTGAGGTACTAGCTGAGCCTGGAGACGAACCCATCTAGGCGCATCCTCTCATTATCGAGCAGCTCGCTAATTCTAGATAACTTTTCTCCTCCTTAGCTTACTCGATGACAATAATGACGCGAGCACAATGGGCCTGTCCAAAAAACCTTACGATAGACTATATAGCGCGAGTTCGTTGACGCTCTCTCGAGCTTGCCGCAGCTCTCTCTCTCTCCCTCTCTCAGACAGCTCCCATATTGCGAAACTCTGGTTTACTGCTATATGCTGCTGCTGCTGCTGCTGCTGCTGCGCTCGCCGCGGGAGAAGAGCTGTACTTCTCGCACACAAACACAGCTTAACCCACACGCACACACTTATAGACAGTCAGGCACATAAGCTTCCGTATATATTCGCGATCCTTCGCTCTCGCGTCTCTCCTCTATATATTAGATAACACGGAGAGACGAAGGGACTAGCCAGCGGCGATCCCTTATTTAACCTCAACGGCAAAAAAGATGGCTCGAATCAGTGCTGCGTATCACTAGCTCCAAAGACGATATATAGACGGCTCACAAAGTCGCGACGCGGAGTTCTCTTTTTTCTTCAACGCTAGCTGATATATATATCTGCGTCTGGCAGCGCGGACTGCGACTCTGCGACTGGCTGACTGATGGACACGACGAGAGGCACCTACTTTATTAAAGCGCATACTCCGCGGACGAACGATGCGGAGCTGCTACTCTGGCTCTATAGACGGACAGTAAGACCAAGGAGTATGCGTGAATGCTAGAGGCTGCACCTGCACTGTATGATTTTTCCGTTTTTTTTTTCTTTTTTGATTTTTCTAGTTTAGCGAGCAGTGTCTGACTTTCGAGTGACTGACACTGGCTTTTTGACACTGCTGATGCTTTTTTCTTTAGACACCTTGAGGGGGGGTTACCGTTCGAGTCTTCGAACATGGAAAGTTTGAATTGTGCGAGTAAATAGTTTTAGTTTTTTTAAATTTAGCGTTATTGCGTTGTTTTTACGCTGGATAGGTTTTAAACAATTAATTAATATCGACTGGTTTGATGGCAAAATATGACGCAGACTATATAATTTCAATGTAATTAAAAGTAATTATACCTCGCGCGAAACAGTCTGGAAAATAAATGAAATCAGATAAATGCACGATTATCTGTAGTTGGATTTTCTCTTCCATTTCCATGCCGTTATTAATTTTTATTTCTGTTTTACCGATAACCACCTCTGACCAAAACACAAAGATCTTTTATTTTAGGTATACGAACATACGGTATACCCATTTATTCACTAGCACATATATATATAGTCACGTGCTCCAAAATAAAAACAAAAGCCTGATGTAGCTGGCGTCTCGGAAATAGTAAACGAGGCATTTAAAATTTATGCATAATTTAGAATAAAAGGGAAAAATATAGGTACTACTACTTACTCCTTGATAAAACTTGGAAAAATAAAAAAAAATTGTCAAGTCCGCTAAATAATTTATCAGAAAATCTTTCAAACAATTTTCGACATTAAAAAGAGCATCGCCGACAGTTTTAAAGTCTAACCTAATCCCGCTTAATCATAATCATAATAAGCAGAATCAAGCGATTGGTAAAAGCCAGAATCATTACATCGCAGCCAAAGTAAAAGCAATCTCCCACCAGAATCCAGCCACAGCTGAGCGCACTCAAAAAACGAGTCATATAAGCACACATAGCTATATAACATCCAACCGCTGCTGCAGAGAGCGAGCACCGAGCAAAATAGCAGGCGATTAATCCCTCGCTGCGTTCCTAAATCCCTCGAGTAAGTACCAGTCCGAAAAGCAGCGTTTTCGGAACGTTCGCTCACTGACCACGTTATATACGTGCGCGCGCGCTGGCACACCAAGTATATATATATATTCATACATACATATATATAGATTTGTATACATGTAGCACACTAGCTGCGCAGAGAGTGCGCCTGCGAGTAGAATTATCTGGAAAATCCTCCTCTCCGGCGCAGTAACGTTGCGGCAGTCGCGCATCTTCGTATACAAACAAGGCTGTAGTGAGAGAGAGGCGAAAAGTCTCCACGCGTCGCATATATACTTACTTCCCTCGAATCGAAGGCACAGTCTGAAATAGTGGAAATCATGTCCGACTGGGATACCGCACCGATAACCCTGCGCAAACGCATCCCCAAGGCATCGGCCCTCAAATCCGAGCAGGTCAGTCTCCGGCTACATTTTTCTTTTTTCTTTTATTTTCGAACGCCTAGGCTCGCTCTCTTTTAGACCTTTTTTACTCTAAAACAGAACGCAATGACGACGTGTCTTTTGTGTATTTTCTTTTTCTTAGGCGGTGAACCAGGCCCGCCGGCAAGGCATCGTCGTCGAGACCCAGGCCAAGTGTGAGTCTTTAAACTCTTTTTCCAACAGACACCAGCTACTGCTCTCTCTTTTTCACTATCTTCATGGCTTTCTCTCTTTTCCGTTCATAGAGCGTAAACATGTTTACTAGTCGTTCGATTGCTCGCGTTTTCAGAATTAAAAATGTGTTAATTAAAATTGTTTCCTGTATTCGGATGGGCTTGCATGAGACTGTATTATTTTGGTACTGCAGAGAGGCCACTGAGAGTAGCGGACCTCTCTTTTTTGATTGATAAAACTATAAATATAAAGTAATTTTTTTTATATAAAATCATTAGTATTTCATAACGTTATGTAAGTCTTAATATTTTCAATTAAACGTGTTTAATTAGAAAATTTGTAACAGCTGTCAATAATGTTTATATTTACACGACTCTGTTGCAATCGTATACAACTTCAAAATCATAACATACATATTCATAAATCCTTTTAATAAGAGAATCATCATAACTAAACTTAATATTTCTTTTTCTATGTGATTTAAGCAAATATTTAATTGTTTATCTATTTATTATTGTTGTCCATCCATTATTAACACATCATTTATTTTACCTGACAAAATATATGGAATATTTTGTAAGAAACTTAACTGATGAAATAATTACAAATTGTATTAGAGTAGATTAAGATAAAGATTAATCATGACAAGTTCAGTAATAATACAATTAAAATTTTCAATTATTGTATTAGTATGTTGCCAACAATGATGTAAGAATATTGTTACATACATTAAATGTTGCAATAAATGGTTTTATAAAAAATTGGACAAGCAAAAAATTTTTTAATGAAATAGCTTTTATTATATTATCTTATTCTTTCTAAATACATTTATTTAATTAATTTTATTTTATTAAATTATAGGGGGTGGTGGTGCAAACAGACAACATGTAACCACTAAAAATACCGCCAAATTGGATCGTGAGACTGAAGAGTTAAAACATGAGAAAGTTCCTCTAGATCTCGGCAAATTGATTCAACAAGGAAGACAGAATAAAGGATTATCTCAAAAAGATCTTGCAACAGTAAATAATTTTGATATTCTAATTTTTTTTTAATTTAGGGATAATCAATAAAAATTATTTATTATATTTAGTAAACTTATTAAGAAAAGTATTTAAAAGATTTAATAGGTTAAGTGCAGCATGATACATATGTATCATAAATCTATTAATGCATTTTTGGAATCTTTTGTAAAAAAAATGTTTTTTATTAATTATTCATATTTTTATAACTCACAATATCAATAAAAATACTGTACTTTATTAAGAGGTTTAAATTATAAGTATTTTTTCAGAATATTGTAAAAACTAATTAGTTGAGTTTCTGCACTTAACCTAGTAATATGTTGAAACAATAAATTAACTGTATTCTCTTACAATAAATAATCACTTTTCAGAAAGTAAATGAAAAGACACAAGTAATCAATGACTATGAAGCTGGTAGAGGTATTCCCAACCAATTGGTCATCGGCAAGATTGAGAAAGTACTTGGAATGAAACTGCGGGGTAAAGATCGTGGACAACCGTTACCAGCACCAGGTGCAAAAAAATAAATTTCGGATAAAAGTTAAAAATAAGAAAAAATTAAAAAAAAGAGAGTCGTTCTGTCCTTTCAATTGTTTCTATGAAACAGTTACACGTGAAAAAATAGTAAACCATTAATGCAAGCTCTATCTGTTTTCCTTTTTGTTGTTTTGATATACTTTACCATAATAATATAGGTTATTGTATTACGTTTGTATATGAAATTTAAGGGTAAGATATATATTAGATATAACTCATTATTGAGTGTTAGTCATCGATGGATAGGATTTCTATAAAAATATCATGTCCTGCACACATTCACAGGCATAATCAACTAATTCAAGACTTTGGATTAGTAAAGATCATAATTTTAAGAATAATGCGATAATAAAGTCTAATTATACTTAAGTTACTTAAAATGGAGTATATTTTTTTCATAAAATACCTTCCAGTAGAGAATTTGCTAATTTTCATCAATTTTTTTATATTGCGCAAGTTGCAAGATGTTTATAAAATAAATGAAAAAAAAACTTGTCCTGCTTAAGATAAATTTCGTATAATTTAATATTTTAGTTTTTAGTTTTTATTTAATTTATTAATAAAAAAAAACTTTAATTTTTTTGTTTCAGTTCTACAATGATAAAACAACATAAAAAAAGAAGTTGTAATTATTATTACAAAAAACTATTAAAATTCAAATTTTATTTTCATTATTTATATAAAAATAAATAAATACATGTATAATAAAAAGAAATTTTTATATTTCAGTATAAAGTACAATTTATTTAATTGAAAACAGGCTTGCTGTACAAAAACATTGCTAAATTAAATTAATCTCTCCTCAGTCCAAATTCTTCACTAGTAATACCATCCTTTGTAATAATTTTAATAAAAATTCCATCACCAGTATAAATGTCTCTTTCAGCTGCAGATATAAATACATCTTTTACAACAGCTAAAGCTTTTTCTTTTGTCAGTGGAACTTTCTCTACATTCTCTTGATTCATGTATCCAATCTAAAACAAATATTTGATAAATATTTTAAGAAGTTAAATTAAGTACACTATCTTTACATATTTAAAAAAACGGTATCTTGCATTTTTAAATAAATTTATTTTTTAATACCTGATTATCCAGTAATGGTTGCAATAAGGCTCCTGATGATCCTCCAGCTACATAGGTATTTTTTTCACAATGGCCAACAGGATCATATCTGTAAATTACACCTTTACCATCTTCATCTAAACCAGCCAGTACATTACTAACATAATAAGGGAAAAATCTTTTGTAATAAAGCATTGTTGAAAGCATTTGAGCTGCTGCTGGAGTAGACATTGTTTTGTGATGCTCATGCTTGTACATCTAAAATATAAATATTTATTTTTAAAAAATGTATACATCTTATAGCTAAAATTTAAAGTTAGAAAAAAATCACTGTGGTTTAAATTTTTAGAAATAAAATATTACCTGCATACGAGCAGCCATTACTCTAGTCAAAGTCAGGGTATCACACCAGCACCCCGAGCATCCTAGAACTGTTGTCTCTGAAAGTTGGAAAAGTTTCTCCTGCTTACGTGTATAAATCGAATAACCAGCACTGAGACGCGAATCTGCTGCTATTAAAGAGAAGTCATCTCCGGCAAGAGCTACAACACTCCTAAAAAAAATAAACAATTCAATAGCCCATCATCAACACTTAAAAAATGAATTTCCAATTTCAAGATTTAGTCAGTGCTTCAGTAAAGTAGAAAATACGAAAAGACTCTTACGTTGAATTTGAAAAACTAATTGCGATTGGAAATTGTTTAAATAAATTTAAATGAAGTTGGTTTTTCCTTTTATTTTCTTTAAAATCATATTGTTTATATCATACTATAGTCAGCAAAATTGAGGGAATTCATAGGTTAGATCAGAAAACTTACCCTCCATTATCGGTGTAAGGATTGAACTGAACCTGCTTTGGACCCTGAATGTCATAATCGGGCAGGTACCGTGAAGGATCTCGTTCTACCAATGCCATTTTACTCTTTTAAAGCTTAAAAAGTATTGTAAATGCTTATTTTGCCGGTTATGGATGACAGTACACTTTTGCCAGAGATGAGTAGGGATATTGCCATCAGTGCTAGAAATGACTAGTGAGATAGTGAAAACATTGGATACTGAAAATGGAGTGGTGCGCATGCGCAAGGCCAATGTTTGCACGTGGTTTAGTAATTTTCAAAATCAAATTTTTTTTAAGCTAAATAAACCGTGTTGATTAAATATGTAAAGAAGATAAGAGTGATTTTCTAGAATTTTACTCAGCAACTTTCTTTCTTACGTTATAAAAGAAAGAAATAACATATACTTAATTAGGAATAATTAAAATCATTTTGAAGAGTTAATATAAATATTTTATATTTTATATTTTTATCTATAGTTTACAAAAATATAATTATAAATATCTATTTAAGACAATTATTCAATAACATTATAATATTTATTTCCAATATAATTACATTAAAATGACCTAAATTACTATAGGGTACAGAACGCAATTCCTACAGAGGTAAACAAAATTACCTGTGCGTAAGGTTGGATTACAATATAATCTTAATTATTAAAAAAAAACTTTTAACTAAGAAGTTCTTATAACTAACTTCAATAATAAAATTTAATTAATGCTATATTATTATTTTTTTAAAATGAGAAAATAATTTAAATTTATTCAATACCATTAAATTTAATTATCGATTCTACATTATATATGCAAATTTTATAATTACATGTGAATTTCCATAAATTATTAATCAGTACCCTACGTATGTACTTTAGTATTCAATTTTTATACTTCAAATATTAAAACCGCTACTTATCAACTTATTGACTTATTGCGACAATGAGCTTTCTTAAAAATATTAATTTATCATTAAAAAAGATATAAGTACTTTTTTAAATTATCGAGAAATAAATGAGTGGATATTTATTCGAATTTAATAAATATTTAGTTAGTATATTTGCGTAATCGTTATGTTTAGGCAACAAAATTAAAGCATAATTTCAATGTTATTAAAAAAAGAACAACTTTCAATATTCCTGTGCCCAAATCGCTGTATATCCCTATATAGGTATTATGCAAGCGAGGCAAGCATAAGGCATCATCAATATTTTAACGCTCATTAAATATAATATTAAATTTTCGAAATTTATATTTAAACTAACCATAAGTGATAAATTGACATTGCAATAATGTTGCATGAAAAAGTACATTGAACTTAATTGCCTTTTTTTAATTTATCAAATTAAATTTTTTTTTATCAAAACAGTTTTTAATTAAGCTTTAATAAAAATATAAAAAATTATGTAACAAAAAATGTAAATCGTCGATTTGTATTTAGTAAATACCAGCTCAGATTTTAAGTGAATTAAATATTTTTAAATATTTATTCTAACTACTTAAATAGCTTGCAAATGCTATTGTTATTATGTTACCCTCTAAAGTAAATTTTTCGAAAACTATTGAAAATTTTTGAATTTTTTTTTTAGAATCCCCATTTATTTTTTCGTTTCCATATTTAGAAGAGGCAGCTACAGTTAAAAAGATGTTTGCAGTATACACGAAAATTGCTTGTAAATTAGTGTCCCGAGAATTAATTATAGAGAGAACTGAAATTTGTGCCATAACGTGTTTTTGTTGTTTTCATATAAAACCACAAGCAATTCACACACTTGCACTTGTAGATGCCAACGTTTTATATACATACATACTTATTCTTATCTTCGTGTACGTTTAATTGCTTGATCGAAAAAACTGTTGCTTCCGCTAAAATTATTAAAGAGCAGAGGGACTACCGCCCTCAAAGTTTACCCAAAAAGTTCCTATTCACACTAAAAATTGGCAAAACAAAAGCAAACGTCCTTAAAAAAACGGCAAAAGCTTAAAACTCGAGCGGAGCTTGCAAACGCAGCCTCATCAGTGCTTGCAGGGTACACAAAGCTCTCAGCGCACGTGTCGGCAAAATACCAGCCGCTCGGCTTTCGCAACTCTAGAACTCGTTATCCGCGGGGCGCAAAAAGACGGGGCGCGCGCAAAATCCCGAGCGCGAGGGAGAGAGAGAGAATGAGCGCATTGCGCGCTAGCGCTGGCTACGAGCTCTCAAGCCTCGAGATACATTCATGCAGGCGCCCGAGCAAAATCAATATCGCGCCTCCCCCACCCGCCCGCGGCTGGCAGCTGCCTCAGGCCGCGTCTACAGTCGCGAGCCACTTGCCTGCGCGTGGCCTTAATACAATCTCTCATGATTTATCGATATTTTTTCCTTTTCCCCTCTAGTTTTACCGGATCAGCGGCAGCGACTACCAGAATAATAGACAGGAGCTTTCGTCCAAGTATTCGCTCAAGAAAGCTCCAGTAGCCCAGGAAAGCAGAGCAACTGCGCAGGTAAAGCTCGCGAGTGCAGAGCGAGCCCCAGCGCCTGCCCCCTTGCGCAGGGGGGGCGCAAACGTCAAAATCGACTGGAAGAGGAGGAGGAGGAGGAGAGGTAGAGCGCGCGCGCGCGCGCTCGCAGCAGAATAAAGAAGAGTGCGCGCTTAGTCCTCAGCGAATAACCGTGCGGCTCGGATCTTTTCTTGCGCGCAGTTGCAGCAGCGAGCTTTCCGATGCCGAGTCGTCGTGCGGCAAAGTCCACATGAGCGGAGAGTCGCGCGCGCGTTAGTGTGCAGTGCTTAGAGGCCCCGAGCGACCGATGAGCCCTAGGAGCTTGCGGCAGCTGCAGCGGCGCGAGCCACCCTCGGTGCTCTGACAAGCGACTAGAGCCGCCAGCATGACGCTCGAGGATCCCTTCTTCGTCGTCAAGGAGTAAGCTTCATTTACACGTTACATGCTCTTTTTTTTCATCGCCTACTCCCCCCCGCTCCTCGCTCTCTCGGGCTCCACGCGGTTAGTCTTTCGAGGGGGGCGAACTATACTATAGTCGCTGCCTGTGTGCTTGCGGACGAGCTTGCGGGGAGCGTTGGCCAATTTTAATGAGGACGCTGATGGAGGCGTTTTGTCGAGGGGGCTTTTTTAAGCGCAGGAGGGTGCACGCAGCTTTTTCGCGCTTTGTTTTGGTTTTGGATATATATGTATAGGGGGGGATGAAGTGGCTTCTCGTAGGTGGGAATCGGATTGTAGGGGTTGGGAATGGATACTTGCACGATGAAATTCGAGACGTGCTAGTGGATCTGGCTTGACGGTGGAGCCCGAGTGGGTTGCTCATTCTTTTTTTTGTTTGCACGTGAGGGAGAGAGAGCTTGACAGCGGGAGAAAGGCTGACAAATGTATCGGCGTTACTCGATGAAAGTAGATTTGTCAAACAAAACAGAACTTGATAATTATGGGGATATAGGCAAACAGATATTATATTATAGTGGGACAAATAAATGCAATATTTAGCGAATGCGAAAGTAACTTTCTTTTTAATACATTTGCTTTAGTTCAACAATCTTACGTAAATTCTTGCATTTATAAAATAACATTAATATTTCAAATGTTATGACGTTTTATGCAGCTGCATATTTTAAACAGTACAGTAATAATCGACGTTGTTTCTTTATCTTCATACATTTATATTTTAAAAATAGAACAGTTTTTTAAATAATTTAATTTCAGACGCATTAAAATCTGTAAAAAAGAAAAAAAATTTTTAATTTTACATAAAATGCAACAACCATACAATAATTTATTATACATGCTTATGAATAATAAATTATAACTTTAAATTTAATCAACATTCTTCTTCTTTTATGACAGCTATTAAATGAAAGTTAGCAACATTTGTCCAGCGTCGGCAAACTTTTCCCCAGCGCGTTTTAAAATATATTTTAATTATATTGCAAAGAGTAAAAAATAACGATCGTTTTGTCACTGTTATCTATGTTGAAATTTCTGCTTTTTAAACTCGCACGCGATATGCAATCATCAGCGCGATTGCAAATGGAAAATCCGCACGACGCCTCCTCTTTTAAACGAGAAATCCATAAAGTAAAAAAACGCGAGCGCGTATAGTTGCCGGGTCATTGAAATATCTGTGAAAACGTTGCCGTAATTTCAGCGGAGCTTTGCAAATTATTATTCTCGCTACATGCGACGGAAAAAGAAGGCGAAAAAGAGGATGAAACGCGGCAAAAATTCATTTGGAAAATTATAGCTTGCTAGCTAAAGTAGAGGTGTTTAAAAATTTTTTTATCTTTTACCAATTACTCGCAATATTTTTGACTTATCGATTACTCATTTTATGGGGTTTTTATAGATGTTTAAATTTGTAAGACTAATATGTTTAACTTTAATACGAAATAAGTGTTTGTATTAATCATGAAAAAGCTGGTATCTTCCCCCTGAGTCATGTGACATGACTCAAGCACTGATAGCACTCTGATAACAAATTGAGAGAGATATCTGAGATACAAAGTATCTGATACTTTATTATTAATAAAGCTTCTATATTTGAAATCTACACTAAATGCATTGAATACGTAAGTTTAAACACATAGCAACAGTAATGCTAGTTAATACCTACTTTAATTTGATTTTACTTTTTAAAAAGAAATATTATAAAAAACCAAAACTAATAAATCAAATATTAAATAATTTATACATTTTATTATATTTTTGCTAATAAAAGTAAAATGCAGAAATTGTGTAAGTTTACAGCAGCAGTTATAATTATCGTTTTATCGTTTAAAAATTGTTAAAAAAGTTTAAATTAAAAATTATTTTTTGGACTGCAGTACTTAGTAGAACTCTCAGATGAATCTTAAATACCATTCAGTTTAATGCGGATATTCACCGTTGATTTTAGCCTTGACACGAGTGAGCGAAGATTCAAAAAGTCTATCTTACCAGCAATGACAGAGTAAAGGTTACTTTTTGTTCAACTCTTTCACATACTCTGAGTTAGATTTAAGAAAACAATAAAAAGTATTAGCAAGGATATGTACTTGACTTAGTTAAAGATTTTAGAATAAATATTTTATATAAAAATAATAATTTATCATATATTCTAGCTTCATATTGTTTACTAATTTTAAAATTTTTAAAGATTTGAGTTAATTCATTGATTTTAATTAATTGAAGTTTATTACATTTATTTGTTTAATGTGGTTTACTTTATTTTAAAAAATTAGGACCTATTTAAAACAATATTTAAATAATTGCCAAATCGCATTACAATTATATTGGCTTTATTTAAAGTTTAAATACCATAATCGCATTCGATTGACACCAATACGAAGTGTTATAAGAAGTGTTTTAAATTAAAAATTTTTGAAAAATTGAATTTTTAAATAATTCTTTGCAAATTCTGACAACTACCAAACTGTTATTGTTACGTTGAATACATTTGTTTGTTGTTGAAAATTGTAAATGTAAATGAAAAATTTTTGATAAGATTTTTCTTTTTATGTGTGAAAACAATTCTAAAAATGGAAAACTAAAAGCTTCTCGCGACATCAAAGGGCTAAAAGGGTTGTGTGCAATATTTATTGATTATTTTATACCTTTATTTATAAACCTTTCACGCCGGTGCTTGGATATATCAAAGAGGATTCCCTAAATTATTTTTAAAAACATAAATTCAGGCGAGCAAGAATATAATTCAAATCTGTTTTAATATCGTTAACAAATTCATGTAAAATTTCGATTTAGTTATTAGTATATAAATACATATATTCAACTACTTTAATCCTAATAATCCAAAAAAGGAAATAAATATTAATAAAAATTTGTAGATCACCAATTTGAATAACTTTAATCTTGTAAAATTAAGCGTCACTTGACGCGTTGTTCATTTATATAAAGCCAAAATTGATTGAATACAATAAAGCAGACTCCGAGTGACACTAGTGTCTATACTGATGGTTACGATCTGTTAACAACAGCACAAAGACGCATTCATTCACATGTTAAAAGCGGGCTTGCAAAGAAGCGGTGTCGTTGATGAATGCTAACTGATAACTATTTTCTTGCGCTTGACTTTGCCAAAATTCATTTGTTATATAATAATAATGGAAAAAATAATTTAAACATTTTTTTGCCAACGTATATTTGTAAAAATTTATTTTTCCAAACATTCTTTTTTTTAGATATTACTACAACTTCCTAGAAAGTAGATAGTGTATTGGTGTGCATGAAATTCTTAATCCTCAGAGAAAACTTACGAGGCCTGTTCTATCTTTTAGAGCATAAATATTGAATTATGAACTCGTTGACTCGTTTTTCTTGAAGAAAAAAAATGAGGAAAATTAATCTAATATTTTCACAAAGTTATCTACGAAAGAATACTGATAGTATGTCTGAGTGATGCCGCACGTTACTACTTAAACCATAATAATATTTATAAATCGATACTATTTTTTGTTTTTACTTTAATGTTATTTTTCCGTCTATATGAGTATGAATAGGTAGAATTAATTGCAACGCAATAATTATTAAATGTTAAAATAATTCATCTGGAAGGAAGCTGGCTAAAAGCGACTTCCTTTGTGTTTACAAACGCGATTCTTCTGGTGAGGGCCCTCTTAAAATAGCAATACACATCTCGAGCGTGCTGAAAAAGCAGCTTTCAATGTAAACATTACTCCACATGTGTTTATGCAAAGCTAACGCCGGAATCTGCCCGAGAATTTCCTTCCGGAGATTTTTTCCATTAGCCTAAATTATAAATATAATAAACATAAAAAAAACCTTGATAGAAAATATAAAATCAACTTACAAGACACGATACAACTCCTAGCTGTAAGCTGGCGCAAATAATCAAAGTCGATAAGGCGAGGCTCCAGTCGTAAAACACACATCGGCCTCCGAACTTTCCAATAACCTCGCAGCGATCCCCGATGATTTATCCGCATATCCCTATGCTCGAAATTTTTCCTCCTCGCTAACGACGCATTCATCCTCTCGCATATGCAGCTCTCGGCATATACATCCACTTAGCCTGCAGCATATACGCAGGCGCCAATCGCCTAATGGAACTGCTATATGTTTCGCGCGTGATGCCACCCAATCACCGCCGCGACTTTGCTATTTCCGTCTTCGGCTGCGCGGATGTGTATATATGTATGCGGACCCTTTTTCCGCGCGGTGAGAAGGAAAAGGAGACTGGAGAGTATATAGCTGGCTAAGCGGAGGGATAGAGACGGGAACAGCTGACGCGAGCGCAACAGATAGAGATGGAATAACAGCTGACAAAGAGAATGCGATTAATTTGCACTCGTTGCTGTATTGTATATAGGGGAGCGCTCTGTGCTCTGAGTGGCTAGGCTTGATTCATGCGCTTACTTACTTATGTATTATGATTATTATATGCGAATTAATTGATTTCGATGAGCGGCTGGAGTCTTTGGAGCTAAAATTATGCTGCCGAGAATATAGAGCTGTGGAAAGTTGTAGAATAATACACACTGGTTGGTAGAGATTTTTTGCTAATAATGAGAATTAAACAGTACTTTAAATCAACTTTAACAAAACTTCAAATAAACTTTAACACGAAAGTTCAATATGAATATCTATACATTAAAATTGTCATGGTGATGGTGATCTTTTCGGCTTTAATTATTTAAAAAAAAAGATATGCAGTAAATGTCAAAATAAAATTCCGACTTTTAATCTTGTAGTCTCTATCGTTAAAAAAAAATTACTTGTCTTCTGAGAGTATTTACCTTAAAAAATAAAATATCGCTCGGCCTACCTAACCGTACGATCATCAGTAAACACTCCGTGAAAAATGAAATTTGCTGTTTTAATCGAAATTTTTAATCAGCTACATCTCGAAGCTGCCTCTGCTGCGTATCTGCACGTTTTTATCTATATAAACAGTAGAGAATGCGACGCGTGCACCCAAGCGTTCAGTAAACTTTGAGCGCACTGGAGTAAGAGGGAGACTATTTTGATATCTGCAGGAAGGTTCGCCTTCTCGGGGGAAAATGCGCTTTGGGTTTGCTCAGATCTTACTTTACTTTCAAATACTTTGTAGATTTGAATTATTTATAAAAATTTTAGAAAAGAAAAATTCATGCATTATTCTTTGTAAAAATGTACAATAAGTAGCTGTACTTTTGTCAATAAACCGTAACTGTTGACTCTCATTGAATTGATTGGCAAAACCCTAAAATGTTTTGTAGAATAAATAAAAACTGTATTTTTATCAAAATCATTAATAATTACCGTAAAACAAAGTCCATATTAATTAGCAAATTAATTAGCTTGGTAAATAATGAAGTATGCACTTATTCGTGAGCGAAAATAGTAAGGATCTTATCGCGTTAGTAATGCAAATTCAGAAGCTATAATAACGTTTATTGCGCTTTAGAGCAACGTATATAATTACGTTATTAAGGCAAAACTCGTACTCAAACTTTTTATTGAGCTTGATTGCGTGTCTGATGCTTTTTTCCTAAAGTTTCGATCTATTAAATTTGTTCAAGTACGCCAGAATACTTAATTTTAAATAATTGAATAAAGTTTTTTGAACTCACGAAGCTCATATCACGTTTGGTGATGTCTAATTGTTGTTCTTAATTTTTTAAGTGTATCATATTACCAACAGTACAAGGATTGCAATTTGAAAATATTTACATATAATTTAAAAGCGTACACTTAAGTACATTATAAATAAATTTCGATTTATATTATGTTTTTGATTTAAGATTTTTTTTTTTAATATTGCGTAACCAAAAATAGTTGATTATATATCTAACTAAATAAGAACTTTTTACTCTTAAATAAATGATCGAAAGATGTACTTAGATGGATTGGTCAAATTACATGTAAATCATCTTAGACGTGACTAAAATACATTTTTAATATTTACATTACATAACTTACCATTAGACTGACTAGAACAACGTTCTAATGTTTCTAACGTAATATTAGAAGTCTGCAACATTAGAATATTTTAATGGACTGTAAATCTTCTTTATGCTTGCAAAGTAAGAGAATACCCTTAATGACACCCTTAATTTGGGACACACCTAAATTTGCTAGGAATTCTGGTGGCCAAATAAATTGTAGGTAGTAGAAGTATAGTACAATATGAAAATTCATTTGGATATATACTAATTCAGGTTTAATTTAGGTATCAGATATCCATTTTTATTTTCGTTATTATCGACAAAATTTTCTCATGAATCTTACAAATACATCCCTCTAAAAGCACAATATATTAAAAAAAATAGATTAGCGGACATTTTTGACGTTTTAAAAACGTTACATGTTAATATCCGATACAGCCCTCTGGCATTACAAATATTATAAGTACTGTTATGTGCTATCTGTGATGTAAAAATTTATTTTTAATTAATTATTATAATTCCAAGCAATTCTTACGCAATACGGATTTGTTACGTTGTAAAAATCCGACACGTTGTTTGAAGCTTTATCGAAACATTTTGTCAATATAAGCTAGAGTCATGAGCTTATTGCATATTAATTCACTTACGGATACTAAATATATCTTCTGTCATTCAATATACCTGTATGATGAAAAGACACAAAAGCAAGAGTCTAAATCTCATTATATC
The DNA here is from genome assembly GCA_900480035.1 of Eupelmus urozonus. Classification (NCBI taxonomy): domain Eukaryota; kingdom Metazoa; phylum Arthropoda; class Insecta; order Hymenoptera; family Eupelmidae; genus Eupelmus; species Eupelmus urozonus. The sequence continues at coordinate 26,726 of UELX01001230.1, forward strand.
AGCCAACCGAAACATAAATCTTATATACGTCGCTGTACTATACTGTACACGTATGTATCATTGCATAAATTAAAATTTATTAAATAGAATCACGAATTATTCGCATAAGTATGCATATAAAAATGTGCACAATATTGATTCCACGTAGACTATAAAATAGGTGCGAAATCGGAGCACAATATACATAAAAATATTCCACCACCCAATACAAACTACAATCTCTCAACCCAACGCAAAAGCCAATCGAGCGCTGCGATACACCTCTGAAAATCGTCCCCAAAAGTATACCTGCTCTAGGCAAAAACACGCATTTTTGATCGATCGTCCACTCGGTAGCCCCGCGCACTCGCTACACAAATATAAGCGCTTGTGTATACTCGGGAAGAGAACGTACACTCTGACATTGAACTCCTTTCCTCCCTCTCTGTTCCTCTTTCGTTCCTCCCTCTGATTCTCTCTCTCTCGTTCCCTTTTCCCCGCTGTATCCTTTATTGCTTGCACAATTCCCTCCATTCTTCTTAGCCGCGCGCAGCATTGTTCTCCTTTTTCCTTTATTTATCGCCTCCTTTCATTCACCCCTTTCTTATACTTACTTGCGTATTATTCTCTTTGTTTCTTTCTTCCCGCAGTTCTCCCCCTCTGCCGGCGCTATTACCCCTACTTTGTTTCTCTACAACCCCTTCATATGGCTGTCACTTTTTAAGATAATTGATTAAGTCACTTTTTTAGAAGCGATTATCTTGAATCCAACTAGACGGAATTTTAGCTGAAATTCCAAGTGGAAAATCATTAGACTGAAAATCCAGGTGGACTTTTTCAAAAAATTTTATATAAAATTAATAATGGAATTCGTTAAATCAAGGGTAAGGCCATTTTGGATAAAGTTTTTCCAAGCTTTCGGGACAACTGGCATAAAAGTTTTACTTATCATTTGCAGCATTGAAAAGTATAAAAGAGAATTTCTCGAAAACAGAAAATACGGACTTAAACAATTATCTTGGGGGAAATATAATGGCCCTTCGCGGTATTGTTTACCTTTTCCTCTTTCTCTCTCTCTCTCCTTCGTGTGCTGTACCTGTTAAACTAAGCGTCGTCAGTATCGACTGAACTGATAAGACAACGATGCTCGGGGGCACTTTAATTAGACTGTCGCTCGCTCCAATAGCCTCTTCTAGCTATATACATATACACAATACCTATACTCGAACGGAGTGGCGCACGCGTGTGCCTACACGTGCGCAATAGCTACAAAATAGAGTAAGCAGCGCGCGCGAATGTACAGCCTATACACATACACAAGAACACATTCGTTACGTGTCTGTGTACATACAGGCTCGAAACTTGCGGTCTCTGTCTTACGCGTCGACGGTATATGTAGCGGCGGAGAAAGACTGATGCCATCTCCACGCGTAGTAGCGAGCTTTCTTCGCGCGCGGCAATCTCGAATATAGCAGCGCCGGCGAATCACAACCTCCGAGACGCGCAACAGTTCTCTGGCTTATCGACAAACTAGCGGAGGGGCTCGAGAGATTTTTTTATCGGTACGAGGTAACCGACCCAATTAAGCATCACGAACTAGGGTTCGCAAAAGTAGCTGTGGAGTGGGTTCGTTAAGTTCGACTTGTTGGGCTTTGCCGGCTCCTGTTCGATATTCTCAACGCGCTGACGAGACTGATTTTCCGTTAAACCGTGCGCGTTGACATAATTAGCGAATGTTGGAACGAAATCGAGTTACTATTAACGTTCCATTAACAATTTCTAGTTGAGATAAGATTGGCCAAGACGGCTCAGTAGTATAAGTCGTGTTCTGTAAGACACTTGCTAACATACTCCAACTATAAAAAATAATAAAATAATTTGAGGGAATGAAGAGTTTTTAAAAGTCGTACAACGAAAAACAAACTTGTCGATCTAGAGAGAGAGTCTTTTTGCCTATTCTACGCTCTGGGGATGTAATTCGTTTAACCTAGATCGCCACGAGACTCACGTGAATCCGTGTATATATCTTCAGCTTTGAAGTTGTGTTACATTCAGGTCTTAAACAGCTTTTGATGAAGCTTTTTCTTAAAAAGTTGTATGTTATGATAAAAATAACAAAATATCCTTTTCTGTGATTTTCTTTCACGCTATAATTATTTTTACTTAATAAACTAAACATTCGTATATTTCCATAATAACAAAATATTCGTATATTTTCATAATTTCTATTTATTGCAAAATTTAATCGACTCAGGAATAATTTTATTTTGTAAAATACATCATATTGCTTTTGACATAAGGTAATTTTATCTTAGGTAAAGGCTTTTGGCAAATTTCCAAAAAATGTACTTCCGAGACGTTCTTATAAATTTGAACTATTCTTACAAAAATACTATGCTATTCTACTTAATTGAGAAAGACAAGAACATTTGTACTATTTTTAAAAGTTCTGATTTCAGAATCAGTGTCAATTTTATCGTTATAAAATTGAATAAAAAGAGGAAACGGTAAGAAATATTTCCTACAAGCACGTAATCATTCAAGAGTAAAAATTTTAATAAATGCATTCTCTGCAAAACGCGACTATAGCATATTGTTACAATTGTTGCAGTATCAACTTTCTAATGTCTAAAAAAGTATTACCCCTATTTGTTATATATTAAAGCCTAAAATTACGAATTCATTAAGGAAAAAGCTTATTTTATAATATCTGATTTTCAACTCACATTAAAAATTATACAAAATAAGATTTTTCAATTTTTTTTCATTTGTAAGTTCTTTATTAAAATTAAAATTGTTTATACTTTAAATTTACAAAAAATTTAGCTCTGAAGATTGTTAACTTTACCCTTCACCCCGCGTATATGAAGGTTTTCATTAAGAAAACTGTTTTAATTAAAAACTACAAAAAGAATAAAAAAATTCTTTTCAAACTTTTGTAGTTAATGCAATATATAAGTTTAAGGTACTTCTCTAATTCGATATAGTTCAGCAATATACATATATAGCGCACTTTCAGATTGTTGTTTATTATTTTCTTAACTTTATGATACAAGCGTAAACATACGTTGGAATTTTGTACTTTCTCAAGCCCGTTTTTTTAAAAATTAGAGAACTATCTTAAAATGTCGATAGATCAACATGTCACGATATTCAGCGTGCTAATAACTTTCCTTAAAGCAATTGCAAAAGATATCGTAAGCAACACGGGTGTTCCTTCTCTCACTCGTCATCGATGGCGATGGCTCATGCGCTCCGACGGCTTAACGCACTCGTCCCTGATACTTAGTGTGAAAAGAAAACTAAAGTAAACTAATTAAAGTTTTCGTTTCATACTATGCATAACAGACTCGTGCATAAAGTCTCCTTAACGCACTCTCCATGATGACTCGTGCGAGAAGAAAACTTTATACCCGTGTTGCTTAATATACTATTATTCTATTTCTTGAAAAGTTAAAAAGAAATGGAAACAAAGATGTAAACCTTAGGTTTAGTCTTCTCAATAGTCAAAGAAATATCCTTATTATACTTACTAATATAAAATTGCAGCTCTCATATTTCCTGTTCAATTTTTAATTGATGATTGTATAATATCGTATATCTAAGAGCGCAAATTGTTAATATTTTTATGATTGATAATATTATATTAAATATAGAATTCTTATAAAGCGAAATTAACCATTCAGAAGAAAGTAGATCGTATCCTAGCATGCGGAATCGATAATGCCTTAGGTATTAGTTTTATGCGTATATATTACTGCTTTATATCGCGTTTTCTATGAAACCCATAGAAACCAAGTAAACAATTTTATACAAATAAGACTCACAGCAGATCAATATTTAATAAAGATTTTTCTACTTTGAAGCATAAAACTAAAAATCTAAAGTCGCCCAACTAGGTCACAATTAATAATGTATCTATTGCTTACACAAGAATCCGGTCAACATCTTTTTTCCATAAAAACAAAAAATGATGTTCAAAATTTTTAGAAAAATTAGATTCGTAGATATAAATTGTGAGTTCTACTTTATACGAGTAATCGACATTGTAAAAATACCACTTAATAAAAGAAAATATAACAAATAATGTTAATATTTAAATATTAAATATTTATAAATGTAGGTATTTTTACAATGTAATGTGCAGATATAAAAATTTTTTCTCGTAAATTACGTAAAAAGCATAAAGATTCACTGGCCTGTAAATGAGAAGGGTCTTACCCTCGCTAACTAAATAAAAAGCTTGTAATAAGGATTTTTTCCAAGTCATGCCTGAAAATATAAGAGTCGTTGTTTTGAGGTCGACCGTATTACTTATATGAAAATTAATGTTATTTTTCTAATATTTTTATATTTATTAAAAAATAATACATTCTTTATCGAGGTCCTGCTAAGAAACTGAGTTCTTAAAAAGTATTAATTTTAAATAAATTCAGACTTAATATGTTCCTGATGAAAATTCTAATAGTGCGGAATGGCTAAGAAAGTAATAAATGGTCAGTTAAACTGGCCATTTCTTATCTAGCATAATGTCACGTTTTATTTAACGATGATTTAACTTTTCTTGGCCTGACCCTGAACAAACTCTTATTCACTTTGTTAGGCACTAAAACGTAGGAAACTGTCCTGCCAAGCTCCAAAAAACCCTTACACCTGATGAAAAAAACCATTGAAAAAGCCCTTCATTAGTGCACCTACGCGGTCACCCATCCCAACTAGTAACCGCGCTCACTAAGCGCTCTTTATCTTGAAGTAATGATCGCACGGTGCTGTACCCAAGGACCTCTCCAACGCTGCCTTTAGCACATTTACTTTATTTCCGTATATAACTTGAACAGTGTACATACATGCACTTGTTAGCGGTGAAAATTTTTTAACGTTTACATTTAATAAAAGTTCATTATCAAGACAATTTTTATTTTATTAATGCTTATTTTTGCTTTTCTTTAAAATGCTTAAATTATTTAAAGGATATAAAAAAACTAAATAAGTTTAACGTTAATTAAAAATGACGTTTCTATAAAATAAAATATATATTGTCTTAATTAGAGAAACAAATTTTTTTACTTTTAAAATTAATACGATAATTACGATAATAAACAGTTTTAAAAATTGCGTAATTTTCATTCATAAGGCTCAACTCGTAAAACTGTCAGAGCAAGCGGAAGCAACTTGAGTGCTGCATCGAGCGAGTATATATGGAGTAGCCGCAGAATTTTTCCCGAAACTAGATGAAATTGCAGTTCTGAATATTTGAAAACCGGCCGATATCATCTTGTATATCGTTGCAACACTAAAATGCTCGAATGTAATTTACGTCTGTCTGCAGACTGCGCTAAACTATTCAGGTGTATCTAGTGGAAATATTTTTCGGACTCTTGAGGTCACAAAATTATTAATTGGATGTTAAAGTTTAAACTATCGAAAATAACTTATATTATATTCAGAAAATAGAAATTCTTTATATATAGTTTGCATTTTGTGAATTTTTTAAACTGTAATTTTACATGTACTATATCATAAAATATTGTTTGCAACATATGTGTCTGAATTTAATATCCGTGTATGACTCTAAATCAATTACGGCGATTACACGAAACTATGAAAGTTTACACACTTATTTTGATTATTGATTATGATTTACGTAAATCAGAGATCAGTAAGACTGTACAGTATAGTTATTTTTAATCGCTTATACCGAACCATTAAATAAATTCGAGAAAAAACGTAAATTTATGAAAAACATAAAATTAAAATAAGAAAACAAGCGAAAGAGCTGCAGCAGTTAAGAATCGACTATATTGTCCAATAGGTAATCGATGAGTATTAATGAACTTCTATTATGTCGACAGCGAGGTATGCAAGGCGCTAACGAAGACGCGCGGCCTGTACGCGCGCTGGTCCGAGCTCCAGAGCCTGACGGCCTCGGGAGTGGTCAGCTGCGCGGCTACGCCTACCCTCGCCGGCGGCCACCTGCCGATCCTCAACGCCCGCGAAGAGCTCGAGTGGACCTGCACCGAACTCCGCAACGCCCTCAGGTCGATCGAGTGGGACCTCGAGGATCTCGACGATACCATCTATATCCTTTTTTTTACCTTTCTTCGGCGTCTCTTTTTTTTTACATGCAGTCTTCTAGCGATTGACCTTATTGCTTTTTTCTCGTTCTTTTGTAGTTGGGATGTTGAGAGGGAGGGTTGGATTGCTGTGGGTTTTATGTTTTTCGGAAGAGCTCTCTAGCTTTCTGGCCGGAATTGACAGCTTGACGTCACTGGGACTTGTGCTTAAAATAGTGCTATTCGGATTTTCTAATGAATATGCTTTTGGTTAGATAAGTTACATAGTAGTGTGTATAAAAAAATCTTTTCTTTAAATTTATCTATTCTGTTTTGTTACTTTTAATTTTTTATCTTTTTGATTCATTAAGATTGGTACTTTGCCAGCTTATTAAATAAAAGTAAATCAATTTCTTAAATCCATAAATAATAATTAATAAAACGTCTCATAACTTACTCGCTACAAATAGACAACTTTAATTAGTCAAACATATTTCAAAACGTGCAAAGTACTGTTTCAATTTGCCAAGCATCTGATTAGATTAAAGAATTACAAGAGAAAAACAAGGAAAATTTAATCAAAAGCCAAATGAAATAAGCCGAACATCTCGGAGCATTTGTTAAATTATGCTTGGACTGGCAAGTAGTAACAGCTAGACAGAGCCAGACCTCCGCGCTCTAGGCACTTTCCGTGTTATTTCCGTGGAACCTTAATCGCCCTCTTCTGTAGCGCCTCCAGACCGCCGCGCAACTGGGTCAGATTTTTCTTTTTTAAAAAAAGCCGCACAATCGCGCGAGAATTATAAAAAGAATTACTGCGATTCGATTGGGCAAGAAAATAATTGTGAAAATAACGTCTATTGATGAAAACAAATTTGCACATTCATTTCTATTGTATTCCGGTGACGTCGGATGTATTCGAAATTTTTTTTTCTTGCTGACATATGCATGTACGTTAGTTGTATTTGTGCAATACGAGAATCAGTATTTTATTAAAAATTCATTCAAAGCAGAGAATACTTTCATATTTTGCGGAGGCGCAACTGTATTTTAATTAATAATTAAGCTTTTAATACCTTTATGATAATTTAATTAAAATAGAATTATAAAATATTATTGATAGAATGTAATTAAAATTTATTAAACTAAATAGATTTTATTAATTTAATTAATATGTGAAGGTAAAGAATTTGATAAAAGATGTTCCTTAACGTTCTAAATACGTATCGTAGAGAAGAATCCGAACAAATTCAAACTAGACAACAAAGAATTGACTCTACGGCGGAACTTTATAGAGCACACCCGTGACGAAGTCAAGGTAAGGCACGAAAATAAAAAGTCTTTGACTTAAAAATAATATAGCAAAATTTATTTCTTCACAATCGTTCTACAAATATGGTTTTTATTAATTTTTGTTGCAGATCATGAAAGACAAAATGAACATAAGCAAAGTCAAAGATCGAGATCGAACAGCCAGGCAGGTACGTGCTTAAATGTATATGATTAAATAAAAACAAACACTTTTTTACATCGCTTTTTAATATAATAAAATAGTTTTATTACAAAAACGATCGTCAGTTCGAAATTACAAAAACCAAATGAAGTGTAGAAAATTTCATTCGCTCCCTCTCCTCATCTCGCTTTCGTAAATTCGTGTACAATATATTTATAATACGGTGATGTTGATAACATTTAAGTAGAAAAAAGAAGCGCTTTTTTACAAAGAAATACTTATAAGTCTACGAGTTAATACTTCATTATTCCTTAAGAGTTAGTCTATAAAAAGTTTTATTTTAAATACTTAGTTTTTAAGAGTTAGTTCCATTAATAAGCAATTGAGATTATCGAGTAAATTTATAAAAATATTTATAACTATTACAATGATTGGTAATATTGTTCTTCCATTTTCGCAATACATAAAAATTCAATCAAATTGATTATTTTCGCTTGAAAATGTCGTATGCTGAAGGTACTAAAACTCGGTAAAGCTCTCCCGTCATTCGTCAAAAGCGCGAGGCTCATTAAATATTTATCATTAAACAATACGCTCGCCGCACTCCAAAAGTGATTCATTCCTCCGATGAACTTTTAACGCGTCGGCTTGAAATTAGATGAAAAAAGCGAACGTGTTCTTGCACCCAGTTAATTGACCAATTATGACTCATTGTGCCGCCGGAATGAATCCTAAATTACCGCGTAAAAGCATCTTGCTGTTTATTATAAATACTGGAGAAAGGTTTTATTTTATCGAGCAAAATTATGTAAATCGCTAACAAACACGTCAGTCCTTAAAAATAGTAAAAATGCAGTAAAAAAATTATTTTTAGCATAACGTACAAACGAGTCTTTAACAAATATATTCACCCTCAATAGTCGATTGACTCGGTATAAGAAACTCAGCTAAAATCAAGCCGCGAATTTTGAGATTCGACCTCCAAAAAGTCTTATAGATAAAAAAAACAAAACAGCGAACGCAACTTACTTATAGCCTCGAGCCCCAAATGACATTCGAGCTGACCGGTCCGCGTGTCACACAGTATATATGTACACGTAGTATGTATGTATACTACCTAAAAACCTGGGCGCTAAAAAACTTACCAGCAGCAGCACGGTATAAGTGCAAAAAAGTGCATTCTCCTGCTCAGATGAACCACTCTTTTCTCTTTTGCACTTGATGTCCCGTCGCCGAATTGACAACCGCCGAGTCCGGATCGAGGGCGATCTCGGCGCCCTTGTCTTCCTGGGTCAAATACTCACCCTTGTGCCTGGACATGTAGCGTCCGATCAGGATCATCATAATGATAAGGGCTATGAGGATAACAGCCAGGACACTGCCGAGGACGGCCGTGTCAGTCTCGTTGTAGGCAGCTCGGACCTTTTCCTCGTCAACTTCGGGCGGTGGCCTTGTCTCGATGATGTTGGGCGGATGAGTGACAGGCTCGACGCCGCAAAAGTCCTCGGTTACTGGATCGCCGTAGCTGCGCACGTTGCCCGGGCCGTTCTCCTGGAAGAGCAGCTTCAGCGGGTAGATGTCGTCGAACTCTACCCTGGATATACAACCAAGGAAGCCCTCAGGCATCGTTTCGTTCATGCCGATATACAAGTGCTGAATGTTGTTAAACTGGGCATCGGCCGAGGCCTTGATGTTGAAGTTGAACTCCTGAGGCTTGTAGTTGTCGACCTGGAGCACGAGAGTCGCACCGCCGTTCTTCCGGCTGACTCTTACATCGTGGTACTGCGCGAGGTTGAAGAGCTTGCTCGGGTAGATGACCTCCTGACGCTCGAAGCCAAAGTCGAAGACAACACGCAGGTGACCGCTGTTCGAAACCATGATGGTCATGTACTCGCCGCTGATGTTGGAAGAGAGACCGAGAAGGAAGCCCCTAGGCTCAGTCGTGATGAAGCCGACGCGGATCTTCTCAGCGATGGTAGAGCGCCAGCTGCCCGGGAAGTCGTAGCGCACGTAGGAGTTCTTCCAGAGATTGACACCGATTTCATCGGCGCAGATCGGCCCCTTGAACGAGGTCCACCTGCAGTCGCACCAGTAGCCATCGTAGCGCTCGTGGCAGGTACCGTTATTGAGGCAGGGGCTGCTCTCGCAGCGGCCAACGCAGTCCTCGCTGACACCATAGAGACCGGCTCTTGCGCGGCCCCTCAAATCCTGAAGCTTGCCGTTGAGCAGCAGCGACCTGACGCAGCCGACGTAGCCGTCTCTGAAATCGGTGCTAGCGCCGACTACGAATTTTGAGGTGAGATGGAGGGCGCGCACTGGGCCGGGGGGCTCGCGCACCTCGTTTTTAAAGGCGCCGTCGATGACGATGCGCGCTTCCTTGCGATTGCGCTCGACCGAGACACTGTGCCAGTTGTTGTCCGCCAACCTGTTTGAGGTCTGGACGCTCACGGCGAGGGGTCCACCGCCTGCCTGGTACTGGAAGTGGATCTGATTGCCGCCGTTTATAGAAATTTTTATGTAATCGCTGGGACCCTTGCTGTGGATTATCACCGCGTTGTCGACCGTCGTCTTGAATTCGAAGTAGATGTCGCCGCTGTGGCCCATCTCGAAGGTGGGCAGATTAACCGTGGCATCAGCGATGCGGAACGTGACGACGTTGGACAGAAGATCGTCTCCCTCGCAGATAAGCGGACCCAAGGTGTAGGTACCCTCTTTGTCGTCGAGCGGCGTGCCCGTGTCACCGAAGCGTAGCTGCTTCACTGGCAGGAACTCCTTCTCGGTGATGTCGCCCGAGTCCTCGAGCGATGCGTCCAGGTCGGCGTCGCAGTTGCACCACTTGTCGGGCTTGACGCAGTTACCCTGAATACCGCAGTCACATTTACGCGAGCCTGGAAGTGCACCGCCCCAGTAGTCCATCTTCTGATTGCTGCGGCTCACCCACCAGGAGTTCGGCTGGAAGGTCTCGCTCTGGCCTACCGGAGTGTTGAAGAGGCGCGAGTGGCGGCAGGCGTAGCTGATGCGCTGCCGGCAGACGTGCGACCGGTTGATGAACGCCTCGATTTGGTCCATGTCAGCGTCGTAGTGGATGTCTTGGATGAAGCTGCCAGGCTCCTCGAAACCGTCGACTGGAGTTGGCTGCTCGTTGCTGTGACGCAGGATTGTCTCTACCCGGCCGTCGGCGAAGAACTTGCAAGTGACGGGGAAAGGTCGGAGAGGACCGCTGCCGTCGACGTCGATCTTAATGTCGACCTTGTCGTAGACGTGGTTCGGGCTCTTGCGGTAGTCCTCGCAGGAGAGAGGGTTGAGCGAGGTGTGGCAGACGGCACCCGAGTAGCCGGTGCCAGTGCAGTCGCAGAAGAACTCGTCGCTGTTCTGGTTGCAGGTGCCGGCGTGCTTGCATGGGTTGGGATTGCAGCGGTCAATCATCTGGCAGGCGTCGAACACCACTTCGTTCTTACAACAGTAGTCCTCGGGCTTCCAGTCGGTTGGTAGAAGATAGTTGCCGTCGACCTTGATCAGACGCATGCAGCCGATGAAGCCACGCTGGTTGCCTGGCATACCACCCACGTAGTAAGTGTGACCAGTTGACATTTCCATTTGACGAACAGTTTTCATGGGCCGGTCGTCGACGTTCAGGATCAGGCTGTTCTTGCCCAGGGTAAGGATCACCTGGTGCCACTTGCCGTCGTTAAAGCTCTCGTCGTAGTTATCGAGGATGGCACGGGGACTGCTGCGCGTCTTGATCTCGATTTTGAGTTTCCCCTCCTCAAGGAAGACCTTCACGTAGCCGGACGAGATGAACTCGTGGTAGAGTATTAAACCTTGGTCCTCATAGGTTCGGAAAGAGAACGAGACGTTCATGTTGGGTATGCCTTCATAGCCTTTGAGCCTGGCATACGAGGAGGAGGTCAGGAAGGTAACAGGGACTATTGGTGGTTCTGGGCAGCTTCTGGCAATGTGGAGTAGCTGGTAGCG
>UELX01001231.1:0-48168 GCA_900480035.1 Eupelmus urozonus
GAGGGGGGGGGGGGGTAGGCGAGGATATTAAACAACGTCAAGGAGTTTTACGCGCATCCTGGCGCGATTCTTTTATTACTATTTATAGTGTGTGAATGAGAGTGTAGGTAGCTTTCATTTTCGTCAAATAGAAAAGGAAGAAACGTGGAATATAATTTTTAGAATCTTAATTTAATATACCGTTTATATTGAAGAATTGTAATATTAAATTTTCAAACTATATACAATGATATTATATTTTGACTTATATTATGAAAAAATGTGTAACTTTAACTTCATTAAAATGGAATTCAAATTTTTGTGGCTTTATAAAGTTGGTAACCAAGAGAAATCAGACAAGAATTTAATAAACTAGAACTATTGACTATTTTAAAAGTAAACTGCTTTCGATTAAATTTAAAAAGACTTTATAAAATCTTGAATTGAAAAATGCATTATTGTAAGAATTATTGATCTTTTATTGAGGTTAATAGTGGATTAAGATTCTAAAAATGTTTATATTTTTGGTGCATAATTGCTTTGATATCGAGGATGTATTAAACTCAAAATATTGTTTTTTAAGTTTCTTTTTAATTTCATGTAAGATGTAATTTATTTACGTTTTTATGAAATTTAATGTTTCAACAAAATATTTACAAGCTTTTTTAACATTTTCACAAGGTGAAAAAATTTTTATTTTCCAAATAGGTAGTATACAAACCTCTAATGTGTCCACTCACTTATTTTTATATTACCATTGTGAAATGTTTATGTATCAACCCTATCAATCGTAACATTTGTTCAATGTGACGAATTTACGAAAGGGGTGTGTTTACTAAGTGTGTATACACATAAAAACTGTGCAAAATAAAATGTACAAATTACTTAGAAAAGAATAAGAGATAAAGTTTAGTGTAAGAAAAGACACCGATAATTGTTTTAACGATAAAAGTCTATAACTATGCCACTACTTTGAATTATTCAATCCTTTGATTATTAATATATTTTTTAAGTAGTTAAAATAGATATTGTAAATATTGTAAATATATTAAAATTAGACTGTTTTAATATTGAATGTATTGTTGGAAAAAAATGTAATTATCAAATATAATTAATCAAAGGACTAAATAATTCTTACTTTGTTGTATTCTCTAATCTCTAAAGCATACCTGGTACAATAGCGACAGTCTTCAAGGCTCGGAGGACTCGAAATGTCCTGAGAGCGGCAAGGTTGCCTAGATCTATTCCCATCGTCACATAACTGCAATACACCCGAACATCACACACACATTACAGTGGTCAAAGAGGGATGAGGGGGGATTAGAAATTTTACGGAATTAAATTTAAATAAAAAGAGGAGTTAAGTAAAGAAAAATCAAAAGTAGTTTTATAGGCAAGTCGTAAAAAACGTGTCAAACACGATCAATTATTACTTTCGCTACGATTAACTAATTCCTATTTATATTAATATAATAATAATATTGAAAAATTAAAAATATGTATGAATGTAATCTATTAAAACGATGATTGAAATTGGTTATTATCATTAAATATAATGGGATATTTAAGATCTAGTACTTCATGCATTTTGACGTTAAATATAATAAGAGAATCAATTAATTACTTGAACTCTCAAATGTATAATAAGTATCTATTAACGTTTCTTAATTAAGAATCTATAATCTATAAATAGAATTCTAAACTACTTTAACATGTCCAAACATACATTGTCTTGTATTCATGTTAATTTTTGTATTTTATTTATTTTTATTCTCATTGACTAAGAATATTTTTAATTATAATTAATTCAAGGAAATATCAAAGTATTTTTTTTTAATAAAAATTAATTTTTTATATTTTTACCTAAATTACGTAACTTTTACTTGAATAACGTAGTAAACTAGTTTTAACTGTGAGGTAAATAAAAAAATTCTAAATTTGATCGTCGAGTTACGTAACCAAAATCGTAATATATTGTAATATATTGTATAATTAAAAACTTTAATAAAGATTGTGTATACTATTTACTAAACACAAAAATTTTTCATCATTTTATAATTTTGCTTATAGTCACTAAATATATTTACATTCAAAAAAATATTCCTGGTGGATATAAATATCTAGCAAATTTAGAAATAGTATTTCTCGTGCATAAATAAAAAGAACAAGTTAAACGTTGATTTTTTTGCAGATTATTACGTCTTACTTGTTTTAAAAAATATTCTCATCAATAAATAAAATACAATTTAAAATACATGAAAATAGGATAACCTAGCGTACGCAAGGACATGTATCTCAATTTATAATACTGTTTCTGAACTATTCTAGGAATAAATACTTTTACGACGGTTATAATAATAAAATACTCTGTCTGAAATACTGGTTAATGAGCATGATAACTGTTCTATTGGTGCTCTAAGTAGGTAAAAATCTTATATGATCGATATTAAAGTCTATAAATTAATGGTGTATAGGTGTATAATTAAGTTTCGCGCGTTTAGAGTAAAGTTGATTAAATGGTCTGACTATGTTCTGACTCGTACTACTTGTCACGGCTATTAGGTGCGCGTTTTGGGCGAAGTTAGCGTCGTATTTTGATAAAGTAATGTATCTGTGATTACCATGTTATGAAAATAAATAAAAATTAATTATATTTTTAAATAATAATAAAAATATAAAAGTTATGCATGTAAAAATGTCTATGAATATTAGAGTGGGCTTTAATACTGAAAGGATTAAGAACATTTTAATCGGCAAGGAACTTGAACTTGATCTCGAATAGTATTTGATTAAACTTATTTTACAATGTTTGATTGTTACTCATCTCTCTAAATATATAAAAATGTTTTCTTTTAATTAAACCAAATTGTTTCTTCTACTCATACATAAATATAAAAAAAAATAAAGTGAAAGTAATGTAGAAAAAATTAAAATAGATTTAATTAAATAATAATAGCAATGAAAATAAAATTATCTTTCTCTTTTTCAGACGTACTGTAAACTCCAAAATACATACAAATTTTTATGTAAAAAACTTTTATATATTGAAGATAGCCATTATAATTATATGATTGAATATTATTACTATAAAAAAATACAAACGTTACAACTTTTATTTTTCAACTATAATTATTCCTTTGTTAAACATTTTAAACTCATAATAAAAATTTTCAATGATTTTTAACAATAAATAATCCGAAATGTTATTAAAAATAAGATTATCCAAAATACTTGTATCCACGGTATTAAATTTACAAATGAAATCGAATTCACGAGAGCTTTTTTTAGCACAAGGGTGAGATTAATGAAAAGTTAATGAATCGCTCTGGACAATTTAATCGGATTATCTCTCAGCTTATACGCGCCTCATAGATAAGGAAATCATTTAAAAATAGATAGGGTAGAGAGAGAGAGAGAGAGAGAGAGAGAGAGAGAGAGAGAGAGGACAGATAATAGCGGATGCCAGCGTATAATCGGCGAGTTATTGATCTTTATTCTCTGGCAAAACTTCGCCCCGCAAACGCGCACACTCGCTAAAGGCCCGAGTTGAAGTGTCAATTATACGTATGTGATTCCGTACACAGTTACAGTGTTTTAATGCAAAAACGAGCAAATTTCTCAACTAGCTCATATAAATGAATAAATTAATAAAAATATCAAATATATGAATATATATAAGTACTACATTATTATTTATCCAATTTATCGATTTTCATATGTATATAATTAATTTTCTAGTTAATAATTTTGTTTGATCGATTATTCTAAACTGCATAATAGTAAATTAGTAATATATACTCTAATTATTTCATTTTATTAGTAGAAATTAACCAATTATAATGAATACATAAAAAATATTTTAAATAAGTAAAATCTTAATTTTTAATAAAAATGAAATATTTTTTTAACAATTATTAATGAAAATTGGATGTACGTAATAATAATTCAGAATTGCCCAGTTTTACATTTGCACGCTACTATAAACTACACACGTATGTTAATTAATTTCTCTAAGAGATCTGCCTCTATTTCACATTTTGTTGGAAGCTTTATAATGTAATCTTTTTCTATTTCTTGAAAAAATGACTGAATGAAAGAAAAAATCGAAAAAATAAAAATAAAATTCCGTCTGCATGACTAACTAATGACAAATAATGTTTCACATTTATAGACAAGTATATAATATTTGTTGATATCATACACTCTGATCTCGATAGAGAGTGTGTGTGCGAGGGTGGGTTCCTTGATCCGAATCAAACGCTATTAATTATTGCGAAGGGGGAGAGAGAGATCTCCGCTCGTTTCTAGTCGTTTAAAATTAGAGCATTAGACAGGTGTAACAAGTGATGAATGATGATTCTCGATGTGCATATATATGGAAAATAATATTATAATGATCAGTATTATAATTAGCGTCGCTTATATGGTTAGAAAAAATTAGTCTTCGCATGTGTACGTGTCATACATGTGAAAGTGTAGACATGTGTTTTGTCAATATTATTTTTGGTCGGCAAATATATGGTCTATATATAAGTAGTTTAAGGTAAATGGTACATCATTACAATTTACAAAGTTTCATTATATTATTAGATTTTTAAAGATATTATATTTTTAACTACTCACGCTAAAGCTATAACTACGAAGTCGAGCCAATTCCATGCATCTCTAAGATAGGTAAAAGGCTGCAGAATGAAACCCCTCGCCATCACCTTAACGGCGGACTCAAATGTGTAGATGCCCGTAAATATGACTCTGAAATTTTAATCATATGCTTTTTAATTCCTTTCTCTTTTTTATAACTATATAAGTACCTTACTTCAATAAGTATTTTTATCATTTTTTTTCTTTCCGATCTAATAGTTGCATTTTAAATGAACGTTATTTTTATCAATCATTGTATATGTATCATATGTAAAAAATATGCTGGATATACAAATAATTTTTTAATACATTACATAAACCAAGGCACTTTTAGCATAAGAAAATGTTTCCGGTTTTCATATACTTCATCCGCACCCCCAGAGATTTTTGAATTATTCAAATCTACGCACTTAAATCTACCCTTTAATATGAATATCGATGTTTTAGCAATGCAACACTCGACTTTTATAGCTCCTTGATCAGCAGAAATTTTAAATTTACTGCCTCTAGAAAGAAAGCAGTGGCCCAGCCTTACATTGATATAAGACGAAAATAATGTTGGCATACTTACTCGGTGGATTCGACGGTGGGCGTTGTGGGCATGATCATGAGTATGCAGTTAACCAAAATGGTAGTAATGATGAAGAGAGAGAAAAGGGGATGGACCAATATGTAGATGGCCACCCGCCGTATTGGATTGAATGGATCGAGGATCCACAGGGCATCCGTCGCGGAGAACCTAAATATGTCCTTGCCCTTGCTAATGACCACGAATGTCTGGAATGCAAGCAGATTTAATCCGTTATTGTCGTGCTCGATTAAAGCAATTACGACGTAGTTTACAATCGAGGCTTATTTAGCGCAGGACTTGTTGATTGGAAATACCGTTTATTGTATAATAATTTACTTGATTAATTGAAAGTCAACAATAGAAATTATATTTACATATTTTTTGAAAAATTTGTAATTTATCATTATCAAAATGTTAAAATGACTAACGTTTGTTTATATTTTACAAAATTTTTACAATAACTCAACAAGATCAGCAATTATTTTTGTAAATATGATTTGTAAGCCAATAGATGTATTGAGCTATACAAACAGTGGTATATTGTATGTATAGCATATTGTATGAATAGCATATTTATATCAGCGTTGCTATATCTACAACAGGTATGACTATACTTACACGTGCTAAACTATGCCTGACCGCACTTATTTGTACGAAACTATGCCTAACCGTGCTTAACTGTGTCGAACTATGCTTGTCTATGTTTATCTATTACTGGGTTGTATATTATTTTGTTGTCTCTCTTAAGTCTTTATAATTATTATAAATAATCAGAGATAAACTACATAAAGTTGAAGTTCTAGTAAACAAAATTTTTCAAATTGTAATTTTAGTACAAAGTGTCATTTTCATACGAAAAAATAATATTGTGTTCATAATTAATAGAGATTACTTATTAATCAATATACATAAATACAGCACTCACCCTTTGATTATGGTAGAAAGTATCAATATCTTCAAGAGGTACGGAGGACAGCTCGGGGGGAAAATCGTTGTGCAGTCGGACCGGAATGGGCGCTCCTTGCTCGAACATCGGATCCGGCTGTGGACCCTCATCCTCATCTTCGTCGTCATATCGAATCTACAGAGAGACGCGGTGAAAAAGGCATTAGCTCGATTGTCGGGAAAAGATCGCGCGCGGCTAAGATCGATACGTATAATCGCGGGGAGAAACGGGGACACGCGAGGAGCCGGGGTCGAGTCTAGCTCGGGCGCCGCCGCGCGCTTTTTATTTTATTTATACATATATCTATATGTACGAGCGATACAGCAGTAGCCCCGGCGACACGCATTTTACTAGTGTGTACGTAATTTTTCTATGCACGCTGTGCCTTCTGTGGCCAAACGAAATCGAGCAGACTTGAAAATATAGTACAATGTGCTTTAACTTTGAGAGTGCAGGGAATAATTTTTTAATTCCAAGTTAGTTTATTATTTATAATACTCGAGAGCTAATTACAACATTGATTATAGGGCAAAAAGTAAAAAATGATTAATAATTTTTAGATTAATAAAAATATGAAGTATGATTAAAAATATAAATATTTCATTTCCAAAAATTTTAAATTTGAAATACATTGCTTTTTTACACGCACATATCTACGATTTTATTTGGAATATTCTAAATTGTCAAATTTGCTTAATATGAAAATTGCTTTTGAAAAATTCAAACCAGTGTCGGTTTACAAAAGAAATATGAAAAATCAGCTACACCAAACATTTAAATTAATCAAACATCTAATACTGTGTTTCTAATTATACTACTACTGTTACCTTTAACCTAATTTTTATTTCTAATAAGTTAGAAACTTTTCAGTTTACAATATCATAATAGATACTATAAATCATCTGGAAAAGTAGAAAATAAAAAAAATCTCCAATAAAGCACAGTTAAGCTTCAATTAAGTAAAGTGGTATTGATGTTTTTCATACTTCCATTAGGGCTACTGCTCGGTTCACTGGCGACATTATTTAATCTTGTAAACGGCTCCTCGCCGTTTCGTTATAACGTAATTAAATCTAAGACTAAACCTAAGATCGTACACGATGCAGCTGCGTGAGCAGTGTCAATTAAATAATTAGGATCGAGGCGCTCCAACCAGATGATCGTAAATAAATTGTCTCATCTTTTTTTCAAATGTCTATCTCAGAATCTAATTGAAGCGCCTCTAAAAAATTCATAATAAATGCGTAAAAAGTGAGTGTAATTTTTTCGCCTTAATTGTAATCAGAATACAAGTGTGTAAATCTTATTACAAAAATTCGATTTTGCGTGTTAGTCAAAGTGTCAAAACTTACGCAAGTCAAAAAAATCATTTATGCGTGTCAGTTAGTACTTGTGTTAGCTCTTAAAAATAATTGAAAAAATTCGATACATTACGAGGCGTGTGTATAAGAAATAGTTGTTCAGTATATATATCTTTTGAAAAAAAAGTATGTAAGATATAAAAGAATGTTTAATTAAATTTTGAAAAAAAGCGATATTGAAAAAGTATAAAATTGTATCTAAAAATATGAAGAGTAGAAAAAAAGTACATGTGCGCCAGTATAAAATGGTTTAGTTGCTGTAGTATAAATTTGTATAGCGGTAAAGTGCAGCAGTTGTTAAATTACATTGTTCGCGCGGGTGTGAAAATTGTAATTGCGAACAAACGAAATGTATACGCAGCGGATAAATTTTTATATTATGCCATCCGATCGAAGATTCTATACCGGAGCACGCTAAATCGAAAAGTTAATCGTCCAATCTTAATCGAAAAATACAACCGCGCGCGTATTGACTCGATTCAAAGAGATTAAATCTCGTAGTATCGAATTTATTTATATATCAGGTAAATATCAATGCAATGTGCGTGTCGTGTTTTTTATACTTTCCTTACGTTTTTTTTTTATTATACATGTCTGTCAAAAAAACACTCGACTATTCTAAGAAAAATTGAATAAATCCACTAGCTAATTATCTAGGTACATCTGTAAATATTATAAAACTGAAACGAAGAATCAATCGCTGTTGTAATTTGTTCTTCATTCCAATTTTTGTATATTTTTTTGTTGTCTTTGTTGCCGACACTACTTTCATTACGTGCGTGCTATATATAAAATATACGTATACGTATGTACCTTCACTCAACTGTCTATTTTCTATATATAATAAATATGCGATAATAGTTCGTGTACAACGTTTGCGTGTGTGTTAGAAATTACCTTGGGATAAGAGGAGCAAAATAGAAAGAGTCAGATAGAAAGTAAGGTAGAGGGAGAATAAAAAAAAAGTGAGAGGAAAGGTAGTAAATAAATAATCGTTCTATCGTCGATTGGGATCGCGCGGGTATCTATCGTAAAATTGGTTGTAACGTATACATTCCAGTATGTAGAGAGAGAGAGAGAGAAAGAAAGGGGAAATATATATAGTTAAAGTAAAATGGAAAAAAGATACAGTAGGAAAGAAAAGTAGAAGCGCATATAATATTTACGTCGCACACGCCATAATCTCAAAGCTTCAAGCCGCATACTAAAAAGCAACAAGCTATGCAGAGTATATATTGTAAGCGAATGTTATCTTGGCAGCTTTTAGCCGTCATATGTAGCGATCAAAAGCTGTGGTGCATTAGCTTTACATTGTGTTTTTAGCGTGTAGATGGCCCACTCAATGTATTGGAAAATCCGAGTTCATAAGAAAAGTTTGAGAAAATTTAGTCATTTTACGAATGTTTTTAAAGACAAAAAGTAAACAGAATCGATTATTTACCCATTTGATTATTCGTTCAAATTTATCATTTGTTTGTTAAAATAATAGATTTGTCTAATTGTTAGTTACGATAAATGTATGCTCTCAGAGTGAATACATGTAATTTGTCAATCAATAATTTACAAATGTATCAAATAATTTTCAATAATATATGAGATTTACACAGTGAATTTCTCGACTGAAAATTTAAATATAAAAATTATTAATTACGCCTATATATTTTTAGAAATCTACAATTAATAAAGAAGACGAAAGCTTTATTAAAATAGAGAAAAACAATTTCCTGCTTCAAGTTATTCTTAGTATAAATCTTAAAAAAGGCTTCTTACAATGCAATATTGGGTAACTAATCGAGCTTCTAATCTTATTAAGGCAACAATCCGTGAAAAATTTTTATTAGAAATATCAAGAGCGCGAGAAAAAATACCAAAAGAAAAAAAAGGATCAAGCTAATACATTGTTGTGGTCACTAATTAGCTCGCGTATAAGCTTCGCTATATATAAGTGTACAAAATTGAAAGTATATAGATAGCGATAGGATGCACAGCATGAAAAAAAAAATAATAAAAAAGAAAAGCGTGACGTTCTCTTTCTCAGTTCTTAGATGGACTAGCAATTTTTTTGTTACTTAGCACACACTTGGCGCAACATCTTACTTCTTTTTTCTTTTTCTTCCGTCCATAACCCGTCTGCAATTGGAGAAATGGAGAAAAAAGTCGTTACATAAAATACAGAAAACACACAGAGGCAATAGAAGAGTGGAATGTTTAGCATAAAAAAGATAATAGCAGTCGTAGGATGATAAATGACAGTAACGAAAATTTTGTATTCAATCGTTCAAAAAAGATGAAAAAAAATAATAAATCAGAGCAATGTATATTCATCCTTCGCAGCATCGATGATTTCTAAGTTTTACTAGCAGTACTTTCGTGCTTTATACAAGGATTTTTCTGTCTTATGTAACATTTATTTTAGTCTTAAGACTATAAATATTAAAATTAAAGCGTCAAAATAAAGAAAAAATTTTAAAATATTAATGAGGAATAAATTTAGAATATTTGATTCATTTTCAAATTTAAAAACTAGTTTTATAAAAGTTTAAAAATGATATTTTAAAAAAATAAAATTAATTTACATTGAAATCTAAATTAGTAAATGTACAGTCTTAAGACTAGAATTGTACTAAACCATAATAAAATATAAAATAAATTTTTTCATAAAGACTGACAAGTATAAAGTCTTATTAGAATAACCCTTGTTTAAATGCACCAACTTTGTTGTCATAGATACATTTTGTACAGATAGAATAGAAGAGACACACCAATGGAAGTTTCTACATTGATATATAGCTCAAAAGGCACTTTATATATGTATATATAACTACACACACACGTTCATGTAATAAAGATCGCACATAATAGATCGTTGCACAATATGTATATATATAGTTTAGAGCTCAAATACACACTAAATATAGAAGTCGAAGGAAAGTTGTTCTGTGTATTATATAATATTTATATATCAGTAAAAACGAAGAAAATGAGAAATGATCTGATTTGATTTCTTTTCGTGAAATTTGCCGCGCGTGCTATACAGCGATAATCGTGTGGAGCACATCGTGGTTTATGTATGTCGTTTGCCATCTATACAATTTGTATCGGTGATCGTTGTTATATTATGTATTATGTTTCAAGAATAAAAAAAAATTAAAAAATTATTGAATTAAAAATTAAAGGGTTCATTAACGTTTTTGGCCCTAAAAATATATGTGCTTTACAGAAAAAATATTGTTAATATCATCAATGATAAAAGTATCATTTTTATTAAAAACTTTATGATATTTTTATTACTTTTGTTTTTAACTTCAATATGTCAAATATGTTTAAAACTAATTAGCATTTTTTCTGTAAAACAGCTCTCTTAAATATGATTTATATTTTAAATTTTACATGATTGTAATAATGCAGCTTTCACATTGATAATGATTAAATAATGTGTTCAAATTTTAAAAAAATAATATGAATATAAATTCATATTTTCTGTAAATAAAAAACAAGAAATAATTATGAAATTACAGAACAAGTTCTACGTTGAAATACATGACTGTAATATGATTAAGCGATGAAGTCATTATTTCATAATATACATTAATTAGTGCAGTACAGTATGAATTGTCAGAAAAACACCATAAACACAACGATTAAACGAACTGACTGTACAAAGGATCTAACTGTACAAGGTGAACATCTTGACAATTCGCACATTAAAAAAAAACCAACGAAAAATCTATACTTTTCTCCGACGATCAAAAACGACCAAAAACCAGACATCTCCCCCTCTGCCGCCTACTTTTGACAGGACACCCGGCGTATAATCAGCTCAGACGCGTCAAATTACACGCCACATGCAACACCATAGGCATACTTCAACAGCAGGCGACGAAAAGGGAGAGATGATAATAATAATACGCACGAGTTACGTCGGTCCGGGGACATCCAAGTAAGATTAACGTAGAGCCGCAGCATCCGCGGAAACGTATATAGCTTATAATGTACCTGAGATGCGCGCGCACGCGAGCTGGAGGAGCTACTCTCGGGTTTAGAGGGAAAGGAAGGGAGAGGGAGAAAGATTGCTTCGAGTGGCTTGGGAAATGTATTGGATGGCGCGCTCTGCAAACCAGAGAGAACGTTGCGGCCGCGTTTTCGGTCTCGAGGGGGGCTAATATTGTACTGACTTTTC
This sequence comes from Eupelmus urozonus, assembly GCA_900480035.1. NCBI lineage: Eukaryota > Metazoa > Arthropoda > Insecta > Hymenoptera > Eupelmidae > Eupelmus > Eupelmus urozonus. Next base: position 11,679 of record UELX01001231.1, read on the forward strand.
TCGAAATTAAGCGCTGGAGTCTAATGATTTCGTTAAAAGCTCGCTTCGAATTTTTAATGAAAAATCATCATTATTATCGAACGTGATTTTTTAAAATTGCAGTGTAATGTTTATCAAAATAACGGGTGGCTCCGATTAGGAATCTTATCAATCTAACCAGGACAAAGTATTGATCCTTTAAAATAGTACAATAAGTATATAACGATAAAAATTTCTTAAAAACACAAAGCCGCAAGCACGCCAAAATTCCATAACGACATCAACGCCAACTCCGCAAATTAATCCGCTTTCAAGGGACAGAAAAAAAAGCTAGTAGCGCGGCAGGTATGAGGCCGCAACTTCTTGCCAGTCTAATTTTGCATGAGCTCGCTCGGTCGCTTGCGCGCGCGCCTCTCTTCAAACGAACCCGCATTGCAGTTCTCGGGCGCCGCGTGCGTTACGGTCGCGAGACAGACAGACTTGACGGAAGTATCAGCGCCCCCCCTGCTTTGCACAAGCTTTTGATACACATACACAAAACACTTACACGTGGCCTGATATCGGCCGGTAATTAGAGTTTGGATTTGGGTTCTTTGAAGGTGAATTTTCTATTGGTTATAGCCGGGTGGCGCTTTGGTTGATTGATTTGTTTAATTAATTTTTTTATTTACAATGGCGGTGAGCTGGATTATGTTTTACTGCGATCGATTATTTTCGATGAGGAAAACTCGGGGAATTGAATAGTTGCGCATAATGAGGATTGAATTGGAGAGATATTTTTAATTTAAAAATTCAATTGAAAAATTTAATTTAGAAATTCTTGTTTTGTGGTATTAAATGGAATTCCCACAGATTTAATTGAAATAATATTCAATGGCAATAAATAATTCAAGATTAATATTGTGATTGGAATTTTAATATTTTTCAGATATCTTATTGACGTTTCGAATAAAAAAAATATTGTTTAAATATTTTGATGATATTAAAAACATTAAGACTATCAATTACGCAACTATTTCATTCCCACACTCATCCATACAAAGTATTCCACATTTGTATGTACACATCAGTCACACAAAATCTTATATCTTTACAGATCCTGAAAAAATGAAGATTAGTCTTTGCACTTTCTAAGATTCGTGATTAAACCGCTACTTAAAAAATAAAAAATTTTGAACGACTTATTTAGCATCATCCTATGTATAACTATGTATATATTTATCATAAAAAAAACCATTGCAATCGTCGTACTTACATCGTTTTCAGCTCTTTTTTTCTCGAGTTCTTTTTGCTTAGCAAGTTCCTCGGCAATGCGAGTCTCTATTGCTGCTAGTGATTCCCGCGTGAACGGACGGAACAAACTTCGTTCTTCCTCTGATATAGAGCCAGAAACTTGGGACATTGTCTAGGCTGCACACAACTAAGCAACCTTCCTGCAGACAGAGAAAGGGAGATTGGCAAAAGTGATTTTCGAGTTACACGCCAGACCGTCCGCTCTCTGGTCTGCGATGATTACTTTTCTTTTCAAAAACTTCGCGCGCCTCGGTGCTGCTAGAAATATTGATTTTTTCGATTAAAGGTTGAATCTACTTTGTCTTGACTCTGGGTTCAGAGATAGTTTTATAACGTTGATTTTACCAAATTTTTGGAGATTTTATAAGACCGGAGTTAATTTTTTGCGAAAATAATTTATGATAGGATTTGTCTGATTTACAAGCTTTGAGGTTGTTCCCTTGTCAATTAACAACGGTAAAGTTTCTTCATTGTTGGACTTATAACTTATTAGTACGATGATCTTAACGAGGGAAAGTTTACGAAGGGAACCTTGAACTTGTTTTAAAAAATTCAAGACTATTTCAAGTTTATTGGCAAAAAACCATAACAACGGACATTAAAAACTTAGATAATTTTTATTGCAGTGTTTGACTCCGAAGATGGAAAAAACTTTTCACGAAACTTTCATGTCTCAAGTGTTCCGATTTCACAGATGAATACTAAATCATCATGAAAATCTTACAAGCAATGTTTTGTAAGAAGTTATAAGAATAAAATTTTATCTATACGACATTCTCGCTCCTTATAAATTTTAAACATTGTCTTTTTCTGCTTCAACTGTCGACTTTGTCAATAATGTGTTATTAAATTATCAGATTTCACTGTCAATAAAACTACCTACACAGATCATCAACAATACAAATCAACTATCTAAAACTGAAATACTGAAAAATTACTAATTCAAACTTGAAAGCATCAGCACTTAGAATCAGTGGCTTTTCAAGTAGAGTAAGTGATTTTTCACCCTTTCAGATTTAGATAGATATCCACCTTCACCCTTACCATCGATTCTAAAACCCTCCTCCAATAAAATCCCAAACTAATCACCCCCGTTAAAAAGCTCACCTTGCTATTGGTGCTAACAGTTTCGGAAATGCCGGTCGCTGGGGTTTCGCGATGAGCGAATGCGGTCCTGGCGGCGCTGTAGCGTGGCTGCTCCCGGTCTCGCGAGGAAGAGCTTCCCTATCGACAACGACGACGTGGGCGTCGTCACGGGCCAGGCTAGTGACTGCCGGACGGACTGTTGCTGCTGATGCTGAATGACCCGATGCCTCTGCTGCTGCTGCTGGCCGCCCACACCGAGGCGGCCTTGCTGCTGCTCTCGCTTGACTTTACCGATACTGCTGCGACTTCTACTACTGTTACAACTGCTGCTGCTGCTGCTGCTGCGGCTCCGCTTATTGTGGATGGCGTCGTCCTCGGCGCCGTGCTGCTGCTGCTGCTTCTTCTTGTACAACCTCTTTGCGGCTACGACCAGTGACGAACAACGCAGTGAGGCAGTGCCTGGTTTAGTGGGGCCCGTCGTACAACTCGAACCAAGATTTTTCATGTCCGACCTGCTGTGGTGAGGGAGAGGAAAGAGAGAAGACGGTTAGATTGTGGGTTGTTGTGGTGGTTTGTATTTTGTCGAGTTCAAAGTAATTTAAGAGTTATCATTTTCAATTACGTAAAATAGTAATTATGTATCGAAAAAGAAAAGATAAAATAGTAATTCTCTATCAAAAGAAAAAAAAATAGAATATTACAACGTGCCAATTTAAATTTACATGTTTGAAGTATTAGTAAACGTTCTAACATTTTATTATAGGATTGTAAGCCTAGTTTTTAAATAAATTTTTTACTTTTTACGTTTCCGCAATGGTTACATGACGTTTCCATTCGAAATATGATTTAACAGCTTTTTTATTTTAGATTTATTCTTTTGAAAGTATAATAAAAACTTATATCTTAAAAAAAGTTGATGTAAAATATACATCCTGTGATGATGTTTGAAATTGAAAAAGTTTTAAAATACTGGAATTATGAAAACCTAAATTGGGGTTGCTTAATAAGTTATTTTACTTATTAAAAAAATATTAAACAGAGTATTAAATAGATCTTTTAAAACTTATAAATGAATAAAAAAATAATACACTAATCTACTAATCAAACTTAAAGCATCATTGTTGTTTTGAATCAGTAATAGCAATTACTTTAATAATAATCATGGAATAAAAATAAAAATTAATCGATTTGAATCAGAAGTAATAATATACGAATCGCATTATACGCTGTATTAAAAATTACTAAAAAATTTGTAACCCAATATATGCCCTTTCTCAAATCCTCATTCAACAAAAATAACTAAAACCGATGTCATCATTGTAAAACGTTGACCATATTTTGAGTTATGAACCAATCTTATAATTATCATCTTTTTTTCTCCTAGTGTACGCAAAAAATTACAAGAGTTTCGATTATATAAAATAATACTATTTATATTTTAATAATATTAATTAAATATAAACTAGATTTTTAAAACTAATAGTAAAGTAAACCTATATGTATAAAATTTAATAATTTCAAAAAAATTCTGTATTTGTCAGTAATAAAAATAAGTGTTTAACTTTGTACAAAAAATAAGCTAGATCAAAATTACTATTAGAATACAATTTTTTCGTAAAATCGGTACTTAGAACATGAAAAACACTTTAATCTTGGAAGTGAGTAAATTATTAAAAAATATTAAAAATAATTTTCTCAAAAATAAAAATTTCAAATAACGGTAAGTTATCTACCGCAAAAGTCATGGTACACGAGTGAAATACTACGGCAAATATTGTGAGTCTGTTTGCTACAAAATGCATTATTTTTCTTTTAAGTTTGACAAAAGTTGATTTTACTATAAAAGTTAGCACTGATCGTAAAAACTTACTAGTCCAAGTCGTAAAAAAGTTTCTTAAAGCACAGAAATTCATCTTACATATATTACACATGCATCACCTAACTTTAAATAATAATTAAACCATACTATAAAAATAAAATAACTAATCTTCCTTATCAACTACTAAAAAAATTAAAAAAATCTTTGACTTCTCCTAACTCATAAAATCTAACAGAAACAATCACCAATCTACCATAAAAACACAAACTCTAAAAAATACTTACGTATACATGAAGCGGCGGTTATAATCAATCTGATATCTGAATTATCATAGTATGCTCCGCGTCAGTCAGATTTTATCTGCAACAGAAAACGAGAAAGCTCGCTTAAGTCCCTTGTACACAATCGCACTGTCCGACCACAGCCCGCCTATTACTACTTAAGAAAGTAAAACGTCTGCGCAGACTATAGTTAAAAGGCCTCCACGCTCGTATACTCAAAAGCCCCTCAACAAGTAGCGAGCTCGCTCGCGCGCGCGAATGTAAACTTCGGCCTGAAGGGAGCTGCACACATATCATCGATTTAATCTTGTAATACGTTCTTATACGCTTGTGCACACACGACGTAATGTGGAGCTGCTTCGTGGGGGCTTGGGGTTAATGGAAAAAGTCGAGATGCGCCGGCCGATGATGAAAAATCCGCGCGCGGATAAATATTGAGAGTGCGCGAGCGGCCGATTTCACGGCTGATAAAGCACGAATTTCATATGTAAGCGGCTTATTTTTAAGACTTCCGTAAGTAGGTGCGAGAGAGCAGCGCACGCTGAGGTGTGCGAGTATTGTGGAGGAAAATGTTTACGAAGATTAGGGTAGGTGAAAGTGAGAGTGTGTGAGACGCGCTTTGTTATGGTCTCTTTCGATTGCCGTTTGAGACATTGTTTAACGGTTGGTTGAAGCAGTGAAGTGTCTGTAAGTTATTTCTATCAAATTTCTCTCTTGATTTCTGTCTTTTCCGTATGCTTTATTATCTGTGCTGTAGCAGATTTATTTCCATACGCCTCTAGTACTATGCATTTGATATTTTTGTCATACGTCAATTCAAAAAATAATCATTTATATTTTTCTCTTGTGATTTAATTCAACTTAGTTATTAAAATAGCATTTTTTTAGTATTGCAAGCTTTAGTAACGTTAAAAAACCAAAATGAATAATGCTACCTAAATATAATTCCTTCGCATTCACAATAATACATACGAATTAACAGAAAAAAGAAAATAACACAACTCATCGTCGTATTTCGTTATCAGCCTCAGAACAGCTTATCTCACGCACGCCCGCAGCCCAAAATATTCTTCCCAAGCGCAATCACCCCACTACAGTATTCACCCAACCCACCCAATTCAAATCAACCATACCCACTGCCGGAGTCGCACGCAACCCCGGCGCATCGAAACGTAGCAAGGGCCAGAAAGCCAAAAAGGGCCAAAGTCATAAGAAGGAAAGAAACAGGGCCAGCAAACGCACGAGAGCGCGAGAAAGCTCTTGAAAATCCAAAGAGCGGGCGAACACGTTTTTCCTCTCGTTACTCCCTCTCCTCCCACCCACACGCGCGTCGCGTGCGATCGGCCCCGCAGGACGAGAGAGAGAGAGAAAGCTGGAAGCCCGCGCAATCAATAGTCTTAGCGCTCGCTCTCTCTCTCTCTCTCTCTCTCTCTCTCTCTTTCTCGCTAAGCGAGTCGAACTCGAGCGAGTGGCGCTGCAAGTTCGTCTGCGGAGACCGATCGAAATTGTTTACACAAAGGAGGGAGGATGAGGAGAGTGTTGCAACGGCGAGACTCGCGACGCGCTCTGCGCGCGCGGGGCCGCCGCGGGTGCACGCGCACCCGGGATGGGGCTTGGCAGGCTGCGAGACGCTGAGCGAGACGTGGGTTTTCGGAGAGGGAGGGCTGGCAATTTCTTTTGGTGGGTGAGCTTGGGGAGGTTAGTAGGGTTCGTTTTGGAGAATAGTCATAAAAATTATTCAACAACTCAAAAAATTCAACAAAAAAACTTTTTTTAAAACTAAAACCCGCATTAATAAAAACCATTGATAACGAAGAAGCTGATTTTATCGTACCTCTGTATTTTGAATTCGTATAAATTACAAGATTTCCGCGATTATTAATATCGCGGTGGAATTGATATAATGATAATTGCACGAGAATAAAAGGAGGTCAAGCGCAGGTGAAAAACTCAAGACTCCGGCTCTAAAAGGGTCAAAGGTTCATCCCGGCCGGGATAATTCACACTTACTTTATTTTTAATCCCTATTTTTAAACCGCAGCCCGGCCCCCACATCGAGCTCTCCGCAAAACCACATCGCCAATTTCGCGAAATTACAAGCACCACAGCCGTACGGCCAGCGGCTCGGGCAAAACCGTTAAAAAAACAATCCATAACCATGGCAAACGCGTCGCCATTCAGCGTGGCATTTATCTCGCCCGAGCTTTCAAACTCAACATCAATCTCCGACTCGAATCATCGAAAATCCAGACAAAAAGCTTCATCAATCCTCCTTCCCCGCAGGCTATTCGCGAGCGACTCGCGTCAAAGACTCCACACACACGCACGCACACACACACATGCACACATTCACACACACGCACACACACATGCACACATTCACACACACGCACACATACATACACACATGCACACACATACACACACGCACACACACACACGCACACACATACATACACACACACACACACATACACAGAGCGACTTGTCAGCTAACGCGAGCGCTACGCCCTAACGATCCGTATCCACGCACGTGCGTCGTCACATGTATATAAAGCGCCGACGCGTATCCACGCTCGTCGACGAGGACATATCGTCGCTGGCTGACGCGCCTCCCTCCATTCATCCGACGCCGCGGCGGAGCCCGCTAGAGCACCGGATAATTTAGCGTCGCGTGTGAACGCGCCCGCCTGCCTCTCCCCCCCCCTCCTCTCTCGCTCTGTCCCCCTATTTTCTGGCTGCACGCGCGCCAGATTTTCTTCACGATTTTCAGGCAGGTTGCGTGGCTCGTATTTTGGAAGACTGCGGGGGGTTTGCTTTGAAGGCTGGGATGCGTGCGGTGAGGATTTGGAGAGAAAGAGAGCGAGTGGTTTTGTTGGGGTGCGTTTTTGAGGTGGGTCTTTACGCGCGTTGTATGAACGGAGTTTCTAGTTTGGAAGAGTTCCAATTAGGTGCGGGAACTAAAGATTTTTTCATGAGTTTGCATGCGCGACTATGCATATGTATGTTGCTTCACGGAATTTCGCGCGATTTCTAGTAAAACTGAGGTAATAAGGCTACCGGGGCTTTGGCGTAGCGTATATTTCATACGAAACTTCGCCGTATATTTCAAAGTGTGTCGCATAAAATTCAGAAATTACTTTTCCCCTCGATTTTTCATCGTTCTCGAAAAATGTAATGCTTAATCTAAAATAAAAGCTAAATTACCACTAGACCAACCATTCTTATATTTATTATAAAATATTCCATCATCGCTCAGAGTATTCGGTGCATTCGATATTTCGCTCCACTTTCTCGCACCTTCAACAAGAGCTTCTCCTTTCTCTCGTTCCCAGCACGCACACGGCCGCGCGATGGCTTTCTCGCACTCTCATTCCCCGGGTTTTACGGCGGGAGCCGAGCGTTATAAGGGCGTTGTTATAGCGCGCGCCTAGGCCAAGATTGTTTCTCTGAAATTTCACGCCTCTGTGCTGGATAAGCCTTAGAGAAATAAGTGCCTCTATTGGCTGGATTATGAGTCGGCTGCTTTTTCGTTGAATCATCGGATATATGTGATTTTTGAAGTATCTATAAGTTTTAGAAGCTATAATGAAGGTGATTTTTTGCGAGAATGAAGAAGTCTTTGAGTGGTACTAATTTAGAACATATGACGCTCTGAAAGCAGAAATGCTTGTGGAGATCTTCCTTATGCTTCGCGGCGACCTTCGTCTTCATAACGCGAAGCCGAGTGCCAAATTTCAAATCGATATCCCGAATGGATTTCGAGTTACTCCCGCGCAATCACAGTTCCACATCTGCGTTCGCATTGAAATCGTCGTTTTTTGTTGCTGGAAAATCCTGGGCATTTGTAAATCAAAGCACTTTTTTTCAAAATAAAATGTGAATGGTTCGTTTGATAAAATAACTTTTCAGACAATGGACATTTTGCTACAAAATAAAATCGTAAGCTCGGAGCCAGTAATTAAAAAATATTGAAGTTTTTAATAACGAAAGACATCGCGTTGTGAACAACAAATTTCATTTAAAAATTTCCTTTCTTTACAACACGCAACGTAATTTCGTTTGATGCGCCCCATTTTCCCTTCTCCTCGCCTTCTCGTATCTTCTCTACTTACACCCACGCATACACACATACACGCACACTCACACATTTACATGGGTCTCTGTTTCCATCTCTCTTTCTCAAACTCCTACCAAAGACGCTCCACCTACACCTACACCATCGCGCGTATACGCACATAAAAGTCGATGCCAAGTGGATCGCTGGAGCGCGGAAAAAAGGCCATAATAATGCTGTCCGCGCGATAAAAGGGCGAATTTTTCCCCCCACGCGGCTGGCGGATTACGTATCTCAGTGAACGGAAATCGGTATAGGAATCATTTTTCCGCTCTTTATGGTTGCGTCATGTCGAGACTTGTGGGATTTCTGTGGCGAGTTTTAACGATAATTTTATTCTTGATGTTCTTTTCCTGGTTGAGGTATTTATGGAGGTAATCCCGGGTATGAATCAAGTGATTGTGTTCGAGCTTTAAATTTTGTATTCAAGATTAAGAAATATGATCGCCGTAAGAGGCTTTGCAGGTAATTGTCGACTTAAAATCAATATGTATGTTAAGTCGTGTAATACAAGAGTTGACATATTACTTAGAGAGTTTAATAAATATTTTTTTTGTTAAATATACTTATTTTGAAGTGCGAAAAAATTTAAAGGAAAACAGAATTTTAAGGAATTATTTTAGTTGAAATTTCTAACAGAAATTTAATGGCTGAGAGAAGCTTTTAATGTTTGCCAGTTTCAGCACCACATCAAAACCGCGAAGTCTATATTTAATCCTGCCTTATTGTTTTGGTTAATATTAACTTTTGATATTACATTGAACAAGAAAATTTCTATATTGTTTAAAAACTTATATTATGAATGAAATTTTGTACAAAGTAAAATTGATAATAGACGTTTTTTCTTAAGAATATAAATAAAACCCATCATTATTTTTAATGTGAAAGTAAAATCTCATTCTCGTATTATTAACTACTATAGATCTATTTGAAGTTTATTTGAATCGAGATGTATTTGGACATTTTGCTAGTACACTATGAAGTCTTTTGCTCTCTGTTAATATTGCATAAGAGAAAATCCTATTAAAGCACTACTGCGTTATCTGTGTATCGGGCTTATTTTTATTCTGTAAGATAAAATGAGCAAATAATATGACAAAGGGATATTCATAATATTAATATTTCATGTTTATGAAATTTCAATGAAGAATTAATTTAATAATATAAAATTATTAATTTAAATTATTGCAATAATGTTTAGTATAATCTTCCAGTTTTGGAAAATTATCTACATATTACACTTTACATATTTATTGCATTTCAATAATTTAAATTTTATTTTATGGTGATGTAAAACAGCCTTATTATCAACAGTTATAAGAAACTAGTTTTCTCATTAAATTTAATATTTGAAAATAATATTGTTATTGCTTTGTAACTTACAGTTTTTCATTATACAAGGTATATCAGAAAAACATTTTGAAGAAATTAAAAAACGAACGAAAAAATAAATTCCAATAATTGCTGGAAGCAAGATAGGTCATATTGACTTAATAAAAGTATATGTATACTCACACACACACAAATGCAGAGCGTGTATAAAAATATATAGTTAAAACAAAGTAATTCTCAAATTCAATTACTTATTTATTAGTAGCTATAAAAAATAAAACAAGTAATTCCTAGATACATTAACAGGTCAGACCGTTGAGCATTTAAGCTTGAACTACCCCAAAAGTCAAATTCAAATAAGTCAACGTAATGTACGGTAGACATAATGGGTTTATTGTACGATTTTCTCGTGTGAATTTGTAGCAGTTCCAAGTACATTTCTTTTTTTTCAAACTTTACACGTTCTACTTTTAAGTGGTAAGATCGCATAAAAGAATATATTTTAGCCCTTTGCCTGGTGTGCTGCATTTATTAAACCAGGTTAAGAAGTTAGTACTGAATAAATTAAAACTTTTTCAGATGACTTTTTTCCAGCAAATTCATTCAAATTCTGACTCAATAAGTTGTTTTTATATAGTGGTATGAATTCGTATTTTTTTACGTCTGGAAAGAAACTGTATGACTATACCAATACGAACAGAAACGCTTGAAGTAAATTTTATGAGTTATTACAATTAAATTTAATTGACTAAAAAGGCGTTATTGATCACCACGAATTATCCATTTGCTTTATTGAAAATATGCCAACGTTTCGGACGTTTTACAAATACGTATCTCTTCAAGGTTATACACAAAAAAAAAACTTTTTTTTTACATCAAAATCAGGTTTTTACTTATATATATGAGAAACTTATAAGTCAATTACTCGAAGTCTTACTAAATAATCAAAGGAAAAGTAAAGAAATTTTGTTAACCGAATCGTCATGATCGAACGATCCGAGAAACTTTCTGGACCTAAAATTGTCATGAAAATTGTGTCGGTTAATATTAATTTTGTATTTACTATTTATAAGTCATACTGTATTTGGTTAAAAGTTATATAGTAAAAAACAATTAAATTTCTTTTTAATTTGTGCGACGAAAACAGGTATCCTAAAATCAAAAATTCTTTTCACTTTAATCGATCAAAAGCAGTTATAAATATAATTCACGATTTATAAAAATACTCAATATCTAGTACCTATTTACTACCAATAACATTATTTTCTTTCACTGACTGACGATGCTTTAAAATTAAATTCAAGCGTCGTTCAAACGAAATTTCGTCATGAAATTTTTTTATAAATAGGAAAAAAGCAAAAGAAACTTAAAAATACCTGTGAAAGGTCTCTAAAGAAATTCTCGTATAAATTCAATTTTATACTTTTTTAAAAAAATGTCACCTAACAAGGTTTAAATTCTTGACTCGAAATTATTACATAAATTTTAGTTATTCGTTAACTATACATAAGATTATATAAATTAAAGTTAATTCTTCGTGAAATACTCTTTTAATAAGCATTAAATAAAAGATTAAATAAAGCTTTATTTAAAACTCCATAAACAATTTCAATTTTTAAACTTTAAAATGTTTAACATAAGATTCAAACAAAGCATCTCAAATACTCAACACTAACAAAACCCATCACGTCCAACCATACCCGACTCATACTACTAGCTTCAATTTTCCCCTTCATCCATAGCCTCCTCAACCCCAACTATACACACCTCCACACCTCGGACACATCGACCCTGCCCAACAGATTCCGCAGCAACTCAATTAATAAATCAAATCCCGCTAATCAATAGCCGCTCAGCGTTTTTGTCGCGATCATTTGCGACTCGAGCCACTCCACTAACGCGCGCATCATTCACAGCTCGTGTGTGACACGAACGTGTCAGCGCTTCCCACCCCCTCCCGCGTCTATATAGACAGAGCGAGAGCCAAGACGAGGATCAAACGTTCCTCTCTACCTAATGCCGTTCTCGTGACTTATCTGCCGGCTGAGAAAAAAACCCAGGCCCGCGCTGCTTATCTATATCGGCCCCCCGGCCGCCACTTATTCAGACGTTCATCCTCATTTATATACCCGAAAAGTAAAGCCGTCGCTCGAGCCGCAGATACCCAGCCCCCGGGGTAATCGTTATTCCGCGCGCGCGCGGTGGCCTATCGGCCCCCCGCAATCAATTAAAGCGAAATTCCTCGGCGGTACTGCGTCTTTAAAGCCATTTTTCAAAAAAAAGGCTTCGCCGAGCGCACAAAGAGAGAGGAGGGAAACGTCTTTCCCTGCTCGCTCACACAGCTGTTTCGGCGCGAGAAGGCAGCCAGAAGCGCGCTAGCGGGGCTCTAAAGCCAAGTGAGGCTGGCTGCGGGTAGAGGTAGGTTGGCGGTACGTATAGAAAGGGACGGTTTGCGTGTATGTTTGCGCGAGGGCTTGTGCGCCTGCTCGGAGCTGAGGGAGTTCGGGTAGGGGTATAGTGGCGGCGCGCGTCGCGACGCCGCCGGACGTGCGTGACGTCACGAATCAGGCCGGGTACGTTGCGGAAAAATGTTGTCATGGCGACGACTGCGCCGAGAATTCCCGAACTTGGTGTGCGCGCGTGGCTCTGGTGTATATCCGTGTGTGTGTGTGTGTGGGTTGTATAGCGCGAAACACGCCGAGGCGGATAGTTCTGAAGAGAGGGAGAAGATGAAACTGCGGGAGCTGCGCGCGAGAATGTGCCTGCACTTCCGAGAGCTTGCATCCGAGTATACGGTCATATGCGCATATAATCTAATTATTTTTATATTAACATCTGTAGACAGATATTAACGATTATACTGATTTTAATATTTAAAGTCGTTTTATTAAAAATAAGAATATCTGTACATACACACTCGCATACACACATACGCACATACGCACGTACACACAGACACATAAGTTATGTTTTTACTCTGAGAGAAGAATCTTTGGAAAAATTACAATACTGGACATTAAAGCTATCGCAAACTCGAAAAAGCGAAAAAATTACTATAACTATAATAGGAAATTTTATAAGACAATCCCTTCTCATATAATAAATTTTATAAGGAAGATCATAAATTTTCTAAAGTATAGTAATTTTTTTGATTTTCCTACTCTATGGCTCTACTGCCCAGTGCTGTAATTTTTCAAGAAATTTTTCTCTCAGCGCACACACCCACACCCCTACACTCACACCTATACACATTTCTGCACACAGTCCCACACACACACACACGCTTACAAACAGATAAATCTGTACACACCCGCAGTTACAAATAGAGCGACAGAAGCGCAGAGATCTAAAAAGAAAGATGGAAGCCGGTCACAAAGTCGCGAGAAAACTAGCTGTTCTCGAGTCTCGCCTCTTCACATAATGATAAGGGGAAAAGGCGAATCGACGACGGCGAATCGCTCGCCTTTGATCTCGCGCTAGCCTCGGAAAGGAGAGCTCACTCTGCCGAGCTGTATGTATATATACGCCCCACGCGATCTTTCGCTTCTATACATCGCGCGGAGGGCGAAATCTGCCCGGAGTGCCGGAATAGAAAAAAACGAGAGGATTCAAGGAAAAGTCCAGAAAGAGAGATTCGATCCTCGCATTTACTAGATTTTGCAATTCAAGCGGGTGCTTCTTAAGTCTGTGTACGTCCCTTATCTCTAGCCGTACATTTAGCTGCTCGCTTTTTTTTTCGTTGAAAAATTGAATATTAAAATTATTTGTTTACGCTATTGCTTAGACTATTTTTATGTTTACCAATAGCTGCATAGATAATGTATATTGTAAAAGCGTCATCGCTTAGCTTTGCGGACTATCTATATATTCGCGATTTTCAAAAGGTTCGCGAGCCATGAATGAAACTGACTGATAAAACCGAGGCTTCAGCTGTCAATAAAAAATGCAAAGCACTTGCAGCTTTATATAAAAACCTAGCTTCCATACCTATTACTATTTATACACAACAGATTTCGAGCTCCTATATTTTATCACGTAACTAAAACCTCCACGTGTACCTCACCTACTATTCAATTACTACTATTATCATTACACGCATTCACATTTACTACCATTCAACCTTCCGCCGAGTTATCCAACATTCCAATAATAACATTAAAGCTCTCACTCAGCCCCATTCATTCCCTCATCACCGTTTAAAATCTATATCGAAACTTACAACGCCGCATTCAGCTCCAGCTCCAACTTCGAAAACCCAACTAACTCCGCTTCTTCCCTACACACGCGCCGACTTTGTTCTAAATATCTCTGTATACACCAAGCCCGAAGCTGCAATTTACAATGTAATTTACTTCACTCACACAAGCACCACAACAATTTCTATACACCCCCCTCCTCTCGTCCCAAAAAGGCACAAGACCAACAAACGCTCCAACTATCGATCCCCGACTACACTCGGCAGCCGACATTTTTTCCTCGCTCAAGCAGCGACATCAATATTAAAACACACACCTCATCAATTAGTCCATCCACCTCCGGCCACAAGCCCGACAAGTCCATTACTATTTTCGCCCCCTACACACGTATAATCCTTTCAGCGATAACGGCTCGTTCTTAGACTAGCAGGGGCCGAGAGTCACGTAGCGGCCATCTCCGACTCGTTGTCAGGCATAACGCGATAACGCAGGATCGATCGATCAATCAATGCGTGCGTGCGGTAGCCGCGCAGGGAGAATAATGACTTTCTCAAGAGGCGAGTGTATTCGAATGGCCATCATTGATTTATCGAGCGCTTTATGCATAGAGGTGAGGATTGCCGCGGGCGAATGCATGGGAGAGACGGATGATTGGGGACGTTAATTTTTTTGAGGATAATGGGATTTTTGCGGTGGGATAAGGCGGGGTGTAAATATTTATTGGCTCGTTTGAATTTGGGTGTTAGTTATTTATTTATTCGGGATGGCTTTTGATTTGCTGATTTTTTCACGCTGTTTTTTAAAAGTATACGAGGTTGAGTTAAAGTCGATTCGGAGCGGAATAATAAGCTGTATCTTTCGTTCTCTGCGTCTCGAGTTTCTCAAAGACACGGAGAGAGAAGCTCCTCGTTTATTTATAGTTCATTTCGATCAAGATACCTCAGAATCTAGAGGAGCTCCGAGGTACTCGATGAAATTACGTATTCCAAAGGCTCGTATTTATTCTCCTGAATACACAAGAAAAATGCATTAACAGCGTCCCGATAAAATAATAGAATTCAGGAGATAACCCGCCAACTAAAGTATACAATTCCCCGATAGCGCGGGTATACATATATATACTCGGCTGAATTGCGCCGCGTGCGCCGAATGTTATATACACATCTTTCGTGGTGCATTCAACAAATAAACAACGAGCGCTTAATATTCCCAGCCACGCGCGCGGCAACGAGCTTGAATTTCGCGGAAAAGGGAAGCGAGAAAAAATTTTCTGCCCTGGCGGAGACAGTCCCCGGGATGCTTGCTGTATATTCTTTTGAAAATGAGGAATTAGAATTTCCGCCGAATGCCTCGGAAAGGTTCCTTTAAGCGCGACTGGCTGCTTTGGTGGTTTTATTTTTGTTGGGTGTTTGATCTGATGGTGAAAGGTAGGCAAATGTGGATGTAGGAGATGAGTGGGCTGAGGAAGAGACAGGCTTTTGAGGGAATCTCAAGTTTGTTTGAGAATCTCGAAAAAGTAAGTTACAATAATTGTGTTAATATTTTATAAGTGCTGCTTGAATTGCATTATCACGATTTCGTATAAAAGTCTGCAAAATGAAGCTGTTCCCAAGTTGAAGCATTAGATTAGGAAAAGCCTTTGCGTGGGCAGGACGACGTCATTAAAAGTGACTTTTAAACCTGAACAGACAGTGAGCGTGGGTGGTGGAGCCCAAAGAGACCGGGCTCTTATTTATTAGAGCATTTGCATGAACGGAGCTCCGATAAAATCTATTATAAACGTTCTTTAATTTTAAATAAAATTGTCTATTATTGCAACTAAACCGTTTTTATCTTACTTAATTAAGCTATTCTTCCGTACTCACTAAACTTACTATCTTTAATTAGAAAGATTTAAATAACAATCCGCTCCTCGAAAATTCACAACAAGCAATCACCTCGTTCCTCACCCCATTTACACTCACATTAACAATCACACCGTATCGTTCCCCATTTAACTCCCGACTCTCCAAAAACGCACCAGCTCACCGGCACAACTAACTCAATTGAGCGAACACACAAAAAATCGCCTCAATTGCCGGCGCGCGAGCCGAAGCGGAGAATAATTCAATATTTGCCCCGGCGAATCGATATAAAAATTACTATCGCTCTCCCGCGGGACTCGAACTGCCGGCCTAGACGCTGTCTCTTTCGAATTTTCAAGCCCCGATCGAGAATTAATGCCTTATATATACCTTGCACATACACCTACGGATATAGCTATACACACGGCCAAGTCCGACCTGGATTCTCGCAAGCTCGCAAGCTCGCCTCTTTTGCAGCGCCGTCGGCTTTTAAAGTATACATGAGAGCTCCGAATCTCTCGCGCGCGTGGGAACGCAAAAATATTGAAAACTTTTCTAAAATATATTCGATGACCGAAGCGTGGACTGAATCGCTCGGCTCTGATTCGGGATTAATAATTCGACGCGGCTAAAGGTGCATTTTTGGCCCTCGAAAATGATGCAAGGGAAGAATGGGGAGACGCTTTTCTTGCGAGGCTCTTTTTGATATGCCTTTTCGGCTGTGTTCAATGGAGGGCTTATACGAGGCGCTTGCATTTAAGGATGAAGCGGACTGGCCACTTTATCGATGTAACCTAAATTTTGGACTTTGACCCCTTGCCGCAGGATTCCGAATAAAAAGGAACATTTAGGTGGCCGCTGCTGTAGGTCTGGATGACAAATTTAAAGTATGCATGCGCAATAATGTTTCGAAAGTTTCTAGCTACCGATATGTAATAATATGTAAATTCACTTTCTATTACTCATAATTATACTATATAATAAATTATTCAACGTCACCCTGTCACCACAAAAATAATCCATCCTTTCCAAATCCACCAAAAACTCCTCATCAAACCCACGCACACCACCAACCCAACGATCCAAAACAAAAACTCGCATCACCCCGCTACATCCCGTAATCAATGACTCCAGTTTAACAATCCTAAATTTTTAACGCCGGGCCATCGGCGACGCGCGGAATACAAAATCCATCCCGAGCTAGCCCGGAGTCTAGTATAGCGACTTGCACTCGTAGCGGCCTCCGCAATGGTGCATATTTCACGAAGCCCCGCTCGCTCTCGGCTTCTTTCTGGCTGCCTGGCGAGCTCGCTGCTCGCGAAACGTCGAAAGGGACGTTGCTCGCTCGCGTAACGATTTTTCCGACGGTCGACAAAAAAAAAAAGAAAAAAAAATGGAGAGACTGAAGCGCCGGGAGGAATTTTTGAGGGTGAGTTCTTTCGTGGCTTTTTTAGCCGCGCGATTGTTTGAACATGCGGCTTTGCCTGTTTTTTCTATTGAAGGTAGTGTAGTGGCGGTGGGTTGGTGTGGGTGTTGTTTTTTTTTATTTTGTGAATTTATTTCGTCTGTGGGAGCTGGCGTTTAACCTAATTCCTTGGAGTACGAAATTCTCGAAATTCCTGTTATGTTTAAGTGAAATATGTAAAAGGTTGCGTACGTGCTGTTAGCGTGTACATGGAGCCGGCTTATTATCTGTATTCGGAATGTTCGAAGTTTTACTGTCACGGTTGTTACGTAAAATGTTCATAAATTCGTACGTTCGTGGAACAGCTGAAACGTATTGCTACGACGAAAATATAAAATTGAATGTATATATACGCGTGCTCTTTTTATGGATACTTCAACTAAAAAAGGCATTGGATTATTTTGATATCTCGATTTTTTTTCTGCGGTGTACTTTATGCTACTTCTTTATTTATGTGAAGGTCCGTGGGAGAAATGTTTAAAATAATTCCATATTCTAAGTTGATAAGCATCTATTTTTTGTTGTATGTATATGTATCAAAAAGCTTTTAATTTGAACTTTCAATTTCGTTGATAAAATATACAAAAACATAATTTTTATTTTATCTCATTTCATAAAATACGTAACCCATTAGTAAAAATTGATAATTATTTTTTTTATTTTAAAATAAACATTATCCATACACTTCACAGCAAAGAAACACCCAATTCTCAATGAAAAAAATCATTCACCGCAAAAAAAGCCTTCCCAGAAACTCTTAACGGCCTCTTACACAACAGCGCTCAAAATTCACCAAGCACGTGGCCGTAGCTTCTCGCCATGTAGTGCAACTTCGATCAAACAAAAGCCCTACAGTGCCACTCTCTTAGTCGTCAAAACAGGCAACATGTTGAAAGTCCCGGCATTCCTGGTACAACCTTCCCACGCTAACTGCACCGTGTCTCAAAAGTCTCATGAATCAGTGCCAACACATTTCTCCAGAAGCAGGAAATCACACTCATCCAGCTCTCTCTCTCTCTCTCTCTCTCTCTCTCCTTCTTCCACACACGAGCGAACATTACAAAAGAAACGCACGCTCGCTGCGCCTCCTCCGCTGCCTTTTTCTCCCCCGCAAGGTTCAAGGACGGATTTACTATGAGATCAATACGCGGTTTTGCGGTCAAACGAATCCCTCTCTCTCTTTCTCTTTCCAAATGAAGCACGACGCTGCATATATGCGCAAGCTCGCCTCGCTTATGGCTCTCTCTCTCTCTCACTGTGTATATATAAGCGCACACGCGACTTTTCCGAGAAGCGCCGACTGGCCGGCGTCGGCTAGGCCTCCTTTTCTTCTCTCTCTCTCTCACTCTCTCAGCCTCGGCTTCTTTCAATAGGTGCTCGAGCGTGGGCTGTTGGTGGAGCGTATGTATGTGAACTGGTTTTTTCTCTCTGTCTGTCGGGGAAGAAACAATGGCCGTTGGCTTTTATGCTGATTTCCACGACTGCGCTTGGGCTTCAAACGATTCCGCGTTTTGTTGCTTTTTTTTCTTTCTCTCTTTCTTTTTGCTTAGCAGGAGAGGCCGGTTTTGTTTTCGCCGGGCGGTAAAGGGTATTAGAGCGCATTGTTCGAGTAGATTCGAGGGTTTTTTTTGGAGCCCGAGATTTCCCTCTGTTTTCGGGCATAATCGCGTTTTGTCCCTTTTTATCTCGCGCGTGCTTTAGCTGAGCAATGTGTGTGTGGGTGCAGTTCAAGTGAGCAATCGAGCTTGCCAATGGGATGCTAAAGGGACTAGTCAGATGAGCTTTTTCGCCGAGCGGTTTTTTGTGAATGCGATTGGATTTTCTTTGAGTCTGGAGATGCAGAATTGCGTTATTCAGTTAAATTGTTGTTTTCGGAATTATTGTGCTATTGTATTTAGTTTTTTGCTTTTTTTTTACTTATCTTACGAATTAGGATTAGAATTTTTATTAGTTCAATTGAAGCAACAGTCGAATGTGCTTAACCACACATTTTTCGCTTTATTACTATCATAAAGCAGGACAGTATTCAGACACGCAATGCAGAAATTTATTGCAGGATGTATTACAGAAATTGAAATTCTAACTGAACCATTAAACGCATTCATACGAAATCGCCTAATACCCCCTGATGCTAATTCCCCTAAATTTTTTACATGCTAATGAAGTACTACAAAAACTATTTTTTATAATTCAACTACAAAGTACCTAATTAGAAGTAAAATATTTCCAGAGTGTAAATTTAATTAATTAAGTCTAATCATTGAAATTTTATTAGGATCTAGCTAAGCTCTGGCTAAGACTTATCAAACTACCACAATTATGTTAATAATGAAATAACCTAGTTAGATCCTGCTAAGACCTTAATTTTTTAAGGACCACTTAATTCTTTATTCGAATTAAGTCAAAATACTGCATTACACCTCAAACTTGTTTTATCAAACCGTACATAAAAATTGTCCTAAATCCTGAATCGATAACAGAAACAACAACAAATCTTATCTAACACCATAAAACAAACAATTTCCTTCAAAGCATCGATAAAATCAACATTCGACGCAGAATTAAACGCTGCGCAACCACTTCTAGTGAAGCAAAAACCTGTCCAAATCCATTTAACCCACGCGGTTGTACAGTCGATCTCTTTTTTTTCTATAACCATCGAATTTAGCGGTTAGCGAAAAAGGCTAACCACAATGAAACAACATCCACAAGGGACTTCAGCACGCGAAGTTTGGGACTGGATCGAGCTTACCAATCTAGCAAATCGAAACAAACCTGCAAATACGGAATCTTTTTCAAACTCATCAAACGACTGTTTCCTGATGTTAATGCAGTCCTTCCAGTTTTAGCTTTGCTTTTTTCGAAACCAGGGTGCGTACGCGGGGGCGGCACGGAAATAGGCAATCGGAAGAAAGTTTCTGCGCGGCGCGTGCTTTGATCGTTCTGGACTATCGAAGAGAGAAATGCAGTCGTTTTATTGCGTATCGACTGCTGTCTATCATGTGGGTGCTATATTGTGCTACGTTTTTGGCTTCTGCGAGCTTGATGAGAGTGATGAAAGGTTTCGATAGTGGTATGATATTGTAGATAAAATAAGAATGGTTTTTAACTCGGTGTTTAAAGTAACGTATATAAAGTAAATGTTGTAAATAGATTTTATTGATCGATTTATTTTTTTTTTTTTTATGTTTATTTATTTATCTAAAAATCCAACGTATTTTCTTTATTATATTATATTAGATAGAATCAATAATATTATTCGTGTTGATAAATTATTTACGTTTTCTCAACTTAAAATAGAGTTTTACAATTTTTTTAAATTATGTTCTTGAATTCTAAAGAAAAAAACTATACATCTTTTTGTAATGAAAACCACTTGTACACCTTAAGCTGGCTTCATTTTAACTTTCGATATTAAGTAATAGTTAAGCAATAAGAGTCGGTTAGTTTTTATTATTTATTATTAATAATCAATAAAAAATATATTCATTTACTTCTTAATAGAAGTATGTATTTGTATGAATGAGAAATTCTGTTAGACAATAAATGTTAGAATAAGATGAACTCAATGGACAAAACTATGAATAGGCAATTACCAGAATGAATTATCACACACCATTGCTAAACGGCAATGACCATCTAGACCCAATTACCAGAAACATTCTAGCACACACAAAAACCGATGATTCCATCAAAAATTCCATCATTACGAAAGAAGAACATATAATTTATCTATAGAGCTTCGTGAGTTAGTTTCAAATAAAATTATGTCGATGCGAACATAACAATTTTAAAAGTATACAAAGTATAAATGCGTTGAAAATCATTACCGGTGACGGAACTTGGATAATATATATAATTACGATCCTAAGACGAAAAAAGTGTCACGAACGTTATATACTTTGCGAATGAGGCCACGCTAACGAAAGTACGGCGTGGCTGAAGTACGAAAAAGGGTACGATAACTTCGTTGCTTTTTTTTTAGAAAAATAGAGACACGTAGTCTCAATTTCGTTGAAACACTATAACGTTCCATCAGAGGCATTATATTTTTAAGGAATTCTGTTCACGCAAATTTCTGCTATTGACTAAAACATCAATACTGCGCGATATGAACAAAAACATAGAAAAGAAACACGTTACCATCGAGCGTATATTTACAATGCAGAGCCTGACGAAAACTTTTGATGTTTGAGTTTTCGTGGGCGTAAAGTTTGGACTTTGTCGATAAATACTATGCCACGTCGACCTATAACAGTTTACATGGTATCAAAAGCCAAGTCCTTCGGGATCGTCGCTATCGAAAGTTAATTACAGTCATTATTTATTAGAACAAAATGCTATTAATATTAAATAAAAGTAGAAAGACTGCATTTTGAATATTACTCCTCATTGACATATTTGATTATTGTAAATATTAAGGATATTCAATAAAGAGATTATGGTAATTTGAATATATATATAATCAAAAATTTGATATTTGATAAAATTTACAATTTAGGTCATTTTATACTGAATACAAGTTTGAATATAAATAGAAACATAAGAATTAAATGATAATACGGGTTTAGAATAGCGATTAAAGTTATACACCATAGCTATAAAAAAAGAAGCCAGTCAGTACAATGGATCTTTATTTATCTCTAGGTGCTATAACAGAAACAAAAGAACTAGCGAAGAAAAGGTATGATGCCCTACTATTTTCTGACAGTAAACAATGTTTTTTATCAAGTAGGGTCACTGCACTAGTATCAGACTATAAAACAACTAGTAAAAGATGATTTTTCAAAAACTCTTATATTACCTATATGTATTTAAAAATGCCGGTTTTCAAACACTTAATAATTCAACAACTTTTTTTAACAATCAAAAAATCAGGCTTAAACTTTACCTACTATTATCACGATTACCACTATTACCAATAACTATATAAAAGAATTATAAAAGTCTAACAAATAAATGATAAAAGTAAATTCTTGAATTATTCTTGAAATTATGCATAATTTTCAATAAAAGAATAAATTCTGCTTCTTTTTTAAAATCGTATGTTTTGGAAAACGTTGGTGTAGAATTAAATAGTCAAAGATGATTTAGAAATAAGAAAATTTATAATCGATATGAAGATTACCTCGGCACAGTTCACACCCCAGCCAATAAATCAAGAAGAAGAAAAATCAAACAATTACACTTTTTTAAATTTTTGCTAAGAAACTAATAAAACTTGGTAACTTATAGCAAGATTTCACATAATGTTACACTTACGTGAATGTATTTTTATTTAACTATACATATAACATTAAATAAACTTTACCATAAAATGTATTATCCTAATTTGAACTCTGACCTACATATTTTTGAAAAGCATAAAGGAGAGGAATTTAGGAATGCAAAAGATATTTAATTTAAGAAACTATTTTAACTGCTGCTCAAACGTTTGAATTATTCAACCTTCATAATAATAGTATCTATTTTTATAAACGTAGCACCTATTTTGATTGACAAAATAAAATAGTAAAACATACTGACAACACGTTTGATATTTAACTAAACCCTACAATTTTTTCTGAATTCATATAACATTATTTATAACAAATATTAAATGATAATATTATAATCTACAGAGTTAAAAATTTTACATAATGCTGGCCATATTTTACGGAAGAAAATAAAAAGATATTTTGAAAGCATAAGTTATCTTGTTTATGTCACACAAACTATACGTAAAAATTTCATGAATTTACGAAATACGAAATATTTATAACTAGGTATACACGATTTACAGAAATTCCGAATAATTTTGAAACTAATCTCTGAATTGAAATAATACTTACAAGTATTACTTACAAACTTTACTTAAAATACATATTAAAAGTCAATTTTTTACGTCCAACAGTACAGTATTGAACCTATCGTTCTTAGTCCTATTATCCTACAGCATATACTAGTAAAATAACTTTGATAAAATAAAAATTTCTCACTACTAATTCACGCATAATATTATAAATTAATTTCTAAACATTAATGTATCTTTTGAACAAACCCATTACTAACCCAGAATGACAATTACAATAATAATCCCTTCACCCCAACACCTCAAAAGCAACATCCGCATCCAACCACACCAAATCCAATCACCAAAAAACACCAAGATCCAGCCTCTCCCCCGCAATGCAAGGAGGAAAAGAAAAACGCAAGGAGCACATCGAATGGCGCGCGCGTGACACGCGGGCTCGAAAAACCAGGTTGCATCCGGTGCGGCTGTACTCGTAAGGAATCGATAGGCGCGATTGTTGTCGGCGGACAGCTGCCGCGCGAGCGCGAGGGCATACATAGGTAAATATAATCGTGCCGTAAGAGAGGGGGGGGGGGGGGGGGGTGAAAAATTGGGCGGACGCGGACAGGACAGTGCCCGGGGGACGACAGAGACGGGGTTATTAGGCGCAGGAGCTTCGTGTAGCTTAGGGGCGGCTGGGTTTTAATGAAAATTGTATTATTTTGAGCGGCGATGGGGAGAAAGTAGGTTTTTAGTTGTTGGCGTGATTACGGTAATTTTTTAGTGATGGTATTGATTGTTTTTTTTTACTTGGATGGTATAAGGGTGATTTTTTACGTGGGTTTTGAATTTTCAATTGATAATGACAGGAATTAATGTAATTTAACTATTCTCTTAATTTATTTAAAAGAAATACAGCTATTTTTTAATATTTTTTCATTTCTTGAGATTAAATGCTAATAGTTTAATAATAAAACTAGTTTTTAAGTAAAGAGAAGATTTAATCCTTTGAATCTCTATATTTCTAATTAATATAAATTTGAATTGCGAGATAGATTAAGCTCTAGTGCAAATTTGAGCGTCAGAAGGTTAATGAAGTTGCTTTAAAGACCTAACTTTGATTCATCACAGACTTCCAGGTTTACATGAATATGAGAAATTATTCGAAATGAATCCACGGTAGTAAGAGATTAAAATGTCAAAGAAAAGAACAAAAATGATAAAGCGTAATTTCTCATGTACTTGAAAAAATGAAAAATAAAAAGTTACTCTCATCAAGTGCTGCATTAAAATAAGAACCTTTTCAAAAATATTAATTCACATACTCAAGCGAACCAAGGAATGAATCAGCCATTACAAAAAGAAAAGACTGAAAGCTAGAAATCAGAAGAAAAAACACGCCGAACAATACAAAAACCTAACAATGCTACTGCTCTCTTGAAAATGAAGTACCAAATCACTCAGGTGCACAAAACCCCGACCGCGCAAGAAACTAATCTTTCCGCCGGACCAAACTCGCCCCTTTCTACTGCAATGCACTCAAACTCCTCGCATCGCTTTCCCAAATGATTCCGCCGTCTCAGAAAGAAAAAAATAAATTCGAAATACAAAACTCTCACCCTCCCGCGAACCAAGCCAGGGCAACAATCGAACGATCCGCAGAAACGCGGAGAGCCGGCCTCCAAAGTAATTGCGATTCGTAAATTAAAGATTCGAAGTTACGCTCGCCCGCGGGAGAATCTAGCTAGCTGCGCGATGCAGCCAGGCTATCCTGGGTTCGATCGGGACAAATTGAATTCGCCTTGTATGATCGCGGCAGGGGGAGAAAAGAAAGGTTAACGAAGACGATGCCGCCCGAGGCGATGTACGTGCAACTCGGAGAAGAAGTAAATGAAGGAGTCGCATAAAGAATTGAAAAGGGAAAGAGAGAGAGAGAGAGAGGATTAAAGGGTCGTGGAAAAAAGGTTTGCGATGGGAAAACGACGTTTCTGGGGAATGAGAATTACGGAGATGGTAAATTGAAGTTAAATAATTATTTAAATGTTTGTTGCTTTTGCTTATTTAATACCGAGGGTGAAAGTTATCCACTCAGGCTTACCTCGTGGTACATAAAAAAAGTACATGTAGTAAACGATAAAGTTTAAGACACTAAGTTTACAACATAAGCTTATTGCATCCATAATCAAGCAATCGATACAGCAAACACACGCCGAACTCAATCCCCGTCGCCAAATGAAATAAAATAAAGCCTAATCTCTCAGATCAAACGAACTCTCCCAGCAAATCCCCAATCAAAAACCTTTCACCGGCATCCCGCGAAACAGCCGAAAACTACCCCCTCCCAGGCCATCACCAATCCCACCCCCAGTTCCGGCTGACAAGCCAGAAACTCTCGCCGGCCGATAAAGAACCCGCCTACGCGCGCGAAAGCTCGTCGGAGTAGCGAAGTCGAGGTCAATTTGTCCTGCGAGCTCGCGCGCGCGCGCAGGGGACCAATAATTCCTGATCGGATCCTTATTAGGCAGCGGAGCGTTTGGGAAAACGACTCGCAGCGAATTTATACCGGAAAGGGGGTAGAGGCGATTTTTTGTCTAGTGGACGCTTGTGTCGTTAATTTATGATTATTGGGAAATTGAAAGCACGGATTAATTTGGCCGAGCGAGCGGGATGAAAAATTTATGGTCTGAGCTGGGGGGCGCGTTGGTTTCAAGTGCGTATTGATGAATATTCGATTTACGAAGATCGATGTGCGTGAGAGAGGTTTTATTATTGAAGAGATGATGGTTGAGTGCGTTAGGTGGACGGATGCAGAGCTGCAAGACGATGCATAGTTTAAAGATTGATTGGTTTGAGAAACGTAAAGGAACGAAACGTTTTAACGGAAATGTATTGATGCATATTTTTAGTTAGAATATTTTCTACGTGTTTTAGTATAAAAAGTTCATTGTTTGATATTGATGGTTAAAATTAGAGAAAAAATAACGATGGTTTGTGAACTAAAAAAGGAAATATGCCGAGACATGCTCAAATAGCTGATAAATAATGCGTAGGCTGTTTTCCGCGTCGAGTGAAAACGCCGACCATATAATTAGAACGATAGTTAAGATCTCCATTTATTGATATTTATAGAAAGCAGAAAAAAATGCGGAAATGGCCGTTAATATTCTCTCATTTGATGATATTTGCTGATTACGTCTCGGCGCGTATATCAGGTTTGGACACCTGCTGATTACTACTAAATTGCGGGGCTAATTTAGGGGCCATTTTTTCCTTAGAAAAAGCTGTAATTGCGTGTGATTTCCTTCATTTTGTGCTTTAGCAATTTGTATCATTTGACAGCTACGTTTGCTTTTAAGTAAAGTTCGTTAAGTAAATGCTTTTTTTTCATTATCAATAAAAATTTAATAAAACTTTTCTTGCTTTAGTGCAAACAATAATACGCAAAGGCAATCGAAGTAAACAACTTATTTACTTCGTGATTCTGTTATTATAAGAGAAACAGAAGCTCTAAGGCCCGCAGCCTGTTATTTTAGCAATCTTAAGCTTTATGTACTCTTGAGTTAGTATATTTTAGCGAAATTTCGTTTACTCAGTCCACGTATTGTATGTCATGATATACTTTACAGTACACACGAGCAAGAGTTGATACACTAAACTGATATGTGATTCTTGTCTTGCCCATCTTTGACATTATCTACTTATGCCACATGCTACTTTGCAGCATTTTTGTGATTCTAATCTTACTCATTAAACATCGTATTACATGAGTTTTTAGAAAGCTAAATGTATATATCAACATTTGTTTTTCATGATGTATTTTTAAAAAACTAATATAAATCAATAACTTAGTCGATTATATAAGGAAAACATGCTACACTCCATTTTCATATTTTCTATTATTTTTATTTTCATCTGATATTAACTTAAGGGTATTAAAATTGTCTCAACTATTCATTTGAAGATTAAAAGTAAGAGTCATTTGTACAATGCAACTTCCTGCTATTGGTAGTGGTATGCATTTTCATGAGGGATTGTGGCTACCAACGTAATGAAAGAGATAAATAATGTTAAATATTTACACCAAATATGTAAATGTGTATTAAATTAGAATCACCAAAAATTACATGTAATAAATTCAAATTCTCAATAAATACAAATAAACGAATCTAAAGAAACAAAACAATGTTTTTACTATCAATTTTCCATTAGCTTATTTTTTTTTAACCAAATCTTCAAACTTATTAAATCTTAATAACTTGAAAAGATTAACTCTTTGAAAATACCGGCATTAAGCAATTGCAAATTCAATAATCGACAGCCTTTCAATTATAGAATCGCGGAAAAAGAAAAAACACGCTTCCGATGGATCAGTGACACACACATACACACACGCACACACACATACGAATGTATTCTCTCAGCAAGCGTCGATTAATCAACGTCGCACGCAGCGTCGCCATCGATTTCCGTAATCGCGAGAGCAGCTTTCATCGCGACCAGTTCAATCGTCGCTCGATCGTTAAAACTCAAAAGGGAAGGCGCGCGCACAAAAAAAGAGGAGGACTGTGAAAGGATGGCAGCCCATGTGTGTATGTGTGTGTGTGTGTGTGTCTGTATAGACTCTGTATAAATAGTGGATTGTAGCGAGTCGGAGGCGATTGTGGATTATCGATTTGGGTCTCGCTCTTTTTTGTCGGCCGGCTCTGTGTATTCTCTAGTACGCCCGGTGCCTTTCTCATTAGTGTCGTTATTCGTTTGTTCGAAAGCGAGTATGGCAGAAGCGACGAAAATTTTCAAATGGTGTAGGAAATAGTTTTAGAAAATTTAAGCGCTGGGATAAAAATTACGGATGGGAAAGTTAGTTTTGTTCCGAGCTTTTTACGCAATCCTGGATGGTATTAAAAAGGAAATTTTTGATTGAAAAAGTTTTTTTTCATGGTCCCGGAATTAATTTTTAACTTTTGCCTTGTAAATTTTACTCATTACATATCCCTTTTGTTAAAATTCATAGATACGTGAAGTTTCAAATCCTGTTAATCAATTAGGGTTAATCAAGGTATTGGGAGTCAAAGTTTCATTTCATTAATTAATTCACTTAATTAGCAATTAATTCATTTAAACTTTTTACAATTATTACAAAAATAAATAATGTATGTCCTAAATGCGCTTTTCTTAAAAGAAATTTATTTGAAATAAAACAATTTTTTGATAAAATACGTTTTAATTTAATAAAATTCAATATTTAAATCCGTCAGTTGGAATTGTTTGAATATTTGTTCTACATTTATATTAAAAATATGTGGAATTATTTTACAAAAGATAAAAACAAAAAATATTATTGTTAAAAAAAATATAATCATTTTACTTTCAAAATTTACAATTTTTTTAAAAATACCATAATTTGAAAAATCGATATGAATCAAGATTTGAGTTTTAAGACATATATAGAGTAACGACTAAAAATTTAAATAATTCTGCTATCTGGTGTGACCTGCTACAATAATGTTTCTGCAAAAATTCCAGGAATAATTTCTACATAAAATTGTATAGCTTCCCAAAACAACTGAATAAATCCAATTTATGTCATTTTAGTAAAACGACGTTTTATTTTCTATTTTGCAATAATCGGAACAAGATAAAGAAATAATTGTCAATATACTACCAACTAAAGACTGTATCAATTACTACTTTTATTTTAAAAGTAACAAATAGGTCATACTTTTACTTTGCATGTGAAAATATATGAATTCTCTATTACGTTATTTTTCCTAGAACAAAGGAGTTATTTTATGATTACGATTATAAGATTTACTGGTAATGATAATTAAACATTAAAATGCAGTAAAGCTACATTTAAAGTTTTTCTTATTGTCTGTGCATTGCATCGACAACAATAATTGTGAAGCTATGCTATGTTTTGGGAACAATAATATTATTATTTTTTATTAACATTGATAAAAAGTATGAAGATCGATCGTTACTCAAAGAAATAGAATTATATTACGCACAGGAAGTATGAAATTTCAAAAAATCAAATGATTGTTTTAAAATAGAAACTCATTAAGTTATTACAAAAATTAATTACAAAAATATAAATTTAGAGATATTGGGGTATACATACACACATCACTGCAACCTTACGGTCGTTTACTGAAAACAATGTCAAAAATAAAAATAAACTATTAAAAGGTCTTTTTTTACGATAATCACATCAATTGCATCATATTTTACAGAACCCCAAAATTTAACATTTACACAATGCGTATCATTGTTGAACTAAATTGGAGAATCGATATTTTCACGCCACTTGCTATGTACTCGCGAATTATGAGGCGTTCGAAAGCAGGGCGCAGAATATTTGATTTGTTATCGATTCAATCGCGCGGCTCTCTATTTACAAGGAAAATCGAATTACACGCGACATTGCGTACGGGCGTAATTTCGTCAAATTGAAACTTTTTCCCATACACTGGGCATTTTTTTTTTCGAAAAGCAATATAACGACGCGCGTTTTCCGGGGACCTTGAAGATCCCTTTCTATTTTTATGCGCAACGCTAAAAAGCGAGATTCCTTTATCATAAAACTTTGAGATTGCACAATAGAGGGGCTCGCTTTGCAGTGATGTCTTTGCTTTAATGACTCATGAACTTTTCTAAACAAACAGCGAAACAGTTAAATTGAGTGAAATCTATAAAAAAAACTCTTCTATTTTTAAATACTTTTCCTAAGTGGTGATAATAATAGAACTTAAACCTGTTAAAATAAAGGATCAGTTTCTAACTTAGACGCGCGATTTTTTTCAATTGGTTTAAACCACTGTCTTAAAATAGTTGGGAAGATATTTGAATACTTTTTGTCTTTAAAATAAAATATTCTTTGCACAGCTTTTCTAAAGTCGACGTTTCGAAAGTTTCAGAAAAATACTTTCCTTTTCAGAGCAAAGAAATTTATTAATTTTTTAAGAAATAATTTCCTGCCTCGCTAGTTAATTTTTCGGTTATACCATGCTAGCTAATTATAATTAGTTATTAATAATAAGCTTGTATGCTGTCATCATATTTAAATGTAGACCGTGAATTTCATTTTCTTAATATATTATTTACTTCTAAAAGACTTCGTTCGAATAGTAAAGCCAGATATCGATTTTTCCCCTAACAGTTTTAGATATAAGATCAACGCGTTACATATAGTTACTTTTTGTTTTACGAGTCAATGCTACGAGGCTCGTTGGCGCTGAGCATTGAGTACGGGGACTTAAAATGAAAGGTTAGCTCTAATCAATAATACTATTACTATTGCAACATAACACATGATACACGAATAGTGCGGATTCTCGTCTACTTTTACATATAGCTTTATAACATTTTATCCTATTTCCTTTTTGTGCTGCATACAAAAATATGACAGCGAAAAGTGCTCGCAACTCTAAAGCTCCCTAAGGCTCTCGAATTACATTTGCGAACAAAATTTGCTGTAACTCCATTTTCTGTTTTTTCGAAAATGTAAGTCTGGCTTTAAAGGGAGCCGGAAAACTCTTTCAATCGGGAAAACTGGTATCCTGAAGCTCGGCAGTGAAAAAAAAGTTAAGCCAAAGACTAAAAAAAAGTAGCGAATTGAAATTATGTCAAATTTTATAACAGCTTTTCCTCGTTAATTATTTCACATAAAAACAATGACTGCCTCTTCTCTCTCAGCCCCCTCTCAGTCACCCCTCCGTCCAAAAGCTGATAAATCATCGAGCACCGCGACAAAAACCACAAAACGCTTCCCCTCACAAAAAAATTCGCAGCTCCATACTCCCACCCGCAACTCTCCCATTCAAGCCACTACCTTCCACGCATCAGCAGAATCCGCATCCACTCTTACTACAGTTCAGCCCTCTAATTCGCTAAATACGCGCTCTAAAAATACCCCTAGCGTTCATTCACCGATCGATTCGGCCCCTCAGCCAGCCCAAAATCTCCGAGAGGCCGAAAAATCGATCGACTCGAAAAACTGAAAAGACGATGTGACTGCGACGGAAAGGGAAAATTTTTCGTCTCGCCGCCCCTTGCTGTCAATCTAAATCCATAAACCGCTTGAAAAGAGAGATGGGCTACTAACCCAGATTCAAGAAGGTCATCCACATCCCTCTCTCTCTCTCTCTCTCTCTTGCTCTAGCGCTCGGGCTAGTGCGCGCGCACTCGCGGGTGGAGCTGCCCTCTTTTAACGACTCGTTCGACTCCGTATACACGTATATAGCCACGCTCTCACGCGCACGCTCGCGCGTTCGCGACGAAATAAAATAGGAGAAAAAAGAAGAGGAGTGTGTGTATACGTTAAAGTGCGAGAAATTATAGAGGCGAGTGCGAGTGCGAGCTTGAGAGCATTGGAAAGGAGTATAGAGGAGCTTGCCATGACAATTTAGTTAGCCTTGTTTTCTGCGTAATTTCTTTTTGTGGGAGCTCGTTCTTTTTTTCGGGCTGAGGACGCGGCTTTTTTTTGCTTGGGTGGAGGTGCGTGGGTGATGAAGCATTGTTTGTAGTCGCGCGAGTTTGTTTGTTTGCGAAAGCTTTGAGCTTTTAATCGAAGCTTTCCCGGTTTCGCTGGGCGATGGTTGTCGTTCAGTTTGAAAAAATGTTATTGGCTGGGGATTGAATATTAGAAGAATTGTAATTACTCTGTTACATTAGTTTCTTTAGGCATAAACTATTTGTAGATACGAAATGATTAAAAATTTTAAAAATTATGAGCGATTATTTTTGCGCATTACGCAAACACAAAAAAAAATAATGCTAATATCGATTTATTTCCATTGTAATAAAATTCTGAACATTTTCAAGATATACAGTTAATTACACACAGTCGACAAGTTAGTTATGCCTGCAGTGCTCGAAAGCACGCAACGCTAAATTTCTACCTTCAAAAAATCATTATCCTTGGCGAATAGAAAAATAAAATAAAAAATACATCATTGCGCTCACGAGAGAAAAATTTCAGCAATTATCGCGACTATAATCAGTTGTCTGAAACGAGAAAAAAAAAACAACGACTCCGGCACCAAAGAATCCTTTTCCCATTTTAAATGCAGAGCAGGCGCATTATATATGAAAAACATACACGAAAGCGGTGTATATGCCTGGCCGACTTTGCCGCGTGAAAGCGACAAATCCTGCGCGAAAAAATTCAGCCCGAGCTAGACGCACAAAAGCTCAGTGTCGTATTGTAACATTATCCATAAATGAGATTCTCCTCTTTCTGAAACATTAAAATGCTCTTGAGGAGCGTTTTCCAGCTTAATGGTATATGCACGCTCCGGTGTTGTGGAAAGAAAAAAAAAGCTGGGAACTGAATTCTCGGATTAGAGCCGCGGTATAGTCGCGCGCTAAGTAATATATTATTTAGCTGTTTGTGGTATCGGTGAATTAAAGCAAAATAATATTTTATTTGAAAAATCAGCACGTAATTTTGTATTCGGTATTATAATAGGGTGAATCGAGGTCAAAGTAGTTCAACAACTTTTGCGCCTATAAGTATATATAAAGTTTACGCCAGAGTAGAAATTGAATTAATTAGGTTTAATCATTCAAAATTCGTTAAGTTCCAATTAGGCCCTAGCCAGGCTGTAACTGCCACATTTCTGTTGCAATAATAAAACAACCTAGTTAAAACCTATTTAATTTTCCATCAAGCCCACTGCATTAATAATCCACTATTAACAAGGTAAATATCTTCCCCGCCACCATTAACCACCCAAACCATAATTCAGCCCGCTCACCCGACGCACAATAGCCATAACTTAACACTGGAAGCCGCTTGGTCATCCCGAAATGTCAACCCAACGTATACGTTCCCTTCCCGCAGCGCACCGGTAAATTTAAAAACCAGCCCCACTTGCGCACTATCCGCTCCCTTTAGTGCCATCGAAGCCGCCTCTCCATCCCCTAATCTATATTAAAAAATTCCCAGCCCATTCGGCCCGAAAAGCTCGCTTCTTGCGCCCATAAAAGCCGCTCGTTTCTACCTAATCCAACTTTCCCGGCGTCTCTTTCTCTGTAACAGAGGGGAATAAAGAAAAGAAAAACGCGCCGAGCATTCAAGAAGGTCATACCGATCCATAAATAAAGGAGGTCTAAGTCGACGATAGCGGCCAGCGCTATCCCGTGCAGGTGAATTCCCATACGGAGCGTGGGTGTGTCGCGCGCGGGGAACTAGCCTGCGCGCGGCCTCTAAAAAAATTGTGCCGCGTAAAAATGAAGAGAAAAAAGGGCTTTATACGCTGGCCGCGACGCGCTCTCCTTTCCGAGCGCCTCAGACGCGTTTGTTTTATTTCTTTTTTTTTTCTCGATATTGCCGAGGTGGTAGAGGCTTTATTAGTGCGGACAGGTGGTGTTGGAGGTAAGTGAGTCTTTATTGCGTTCGAGGCGAGTTGTTTCGAGGGAAATGGTGTCGGATTGATTGGTATCGATGGTAGTTGTGTGGTTTTTGCGTGGAGTGTTAAGTGGGTTTACTAGGGATTCTATTTGTGATTTAATTGTTCACACTTTACTAGTTCAAAACTTGACATTTGCCGTAAGTTATAAAGTTATTAGTTAGTCAACCAAATTTGTCTGAAAAATTCAACACAAAAAAAATTTTTTGATAATCAGTTTGAACATTACCCCCATTAGAAATAAAATGCATAATTCTTGCATCCCAATATGTTTAATTATTTTTCTTGAATAAAAAATAAAATAGACCCTAATCAGGGTCTAACTGGGTTGCCTACTTGTTAGTATAATTGTGGTGGTTAGCTTTTAATGAGATCCTCCTTAGGGCCAAACAAAATTTAGATTCTCAAGCCTAACTAATTAATTTTCTATTCGGGTTAAGTCAATTTTTTAAAATAAAATAATAAACTAATAAATAAAACGAAAATTTAAAGTACTTGCATACATATAAAATTCAGCTGATGCATTTCCCAATGAAAACATTTAAGAAATATTTTGCATTGACACATTGTATGTAACTTAAGCTTCTACAAAAAATAAAACACTATTCAAGTATTAAATATAAATACGAGTGAGAATGAATAAATTGTAAATAAAGGATGCGTTAGTCTCAACGCGTGCACGATATTCTAAACACGACTCTCACGTTTTTGATTATTGGATAGCGGCCTAGAAATGTCGGCAATCGATTTCAATAAAACATACGTAAACTATTTACAACGCATCATATCTTTTAATAAAATTGCCGTGTTTACTCATGCACGAATAAAGTTTAAATAAAGTATGCCAAACTATTCTAAGTAATAACAATTTAAATACAAAAATGTACGTTTTATCTGTTTAGTACTTTGTCATGAGTAAAAAAAATAAGACAAAAATATACTTTTAATAGGCACTCCGAAAACATCAATTTAACAGAACAGATACATCAATCGTAAGATAACGTCAAAAGCAACATACGTGAATCATTTAATAGAAAATAGACAAACATGTCACTTTATCAACATCTACTTTTCGATGAATATGACGTTGTAAGACTACTTGGACATTCACTGCGCATGGCTCACACGCTATTTCCCTAAAAGCTGAAGTATTGTTCAAACTTTATCGCTGTCATAAGTCTGCACTCGTCGATTATGATATAATTATGCCATCAACAAACTATATCAAATATTTAATGCTTTTCTTATAAATTACCCAATCTATGTGAATGTATATTCAACCACTTTACCTGAGTGCACCTTTTATATTTTTACTATAATTCTATTAATTATACAAAAAGACAATAACAAAGAAATTCTTTACGGTACAAAAAAATAAGTAAATCATCAGTAGATACAACTTTCTGATGCCTAAAAGATGCGCTTGAAAAACTTCCAAAGAGAAAGCAGCCAGTGTGTCACGCTTACCGCCACCCTCACTTTCGCTCCCGCGCCTCCACTTCTTTACTTGGCTGCTGTCCATTAATTGTTAATTAGTTCGGCAAGTTCGATTGAATTTCGGCCGAGTTTGAGTTTTGACGAGCGCTTGAATTATTGATTTTCGAATTTGAATGCGTTTCTTTTCGATCGCGGCAATTTGAACTGTTAATGTGTGTCAATAGTTCATGCAACTCTAAGTTAGCCGAAGCCTCATTAAAAATAGAAGCGCCGCGAAGCAGCTTGTTTGTGAAAAAAGTAGTTTGCGAAAAGTTCTTTCGCTGAACTATTTTCATTTTGCGCTGCGCTGCAACGAAACTTCTAAATATCAGCTGCTAACATTTTCAACGAGCAAAGTCAAACGTACACACATCCACCAAAGTCCGTCCAAAAATTACCAAAATTACCCAGTCCTAAATTCAAGAAAACATTTTCTCTAGCCTAATCGTAATCAAAAGCGCCGTGAATTTGCGCGTGAACTAAACCGTCTTAACCGGTAATCAATCAGGCGTCGCGCGTTCATCGATTTTTTTTCGACTGCCTAATTGCGCTCTGCGCAATCAGCGACGCGAGCGACGAATCCGTTTAACGAGAAGCAAAGACGATTAAGGGATTCCTCGACGTCGCGAAATTACGCTTCCACTTTGATAGGGCTCGAGTGACGCGTCGTGTATGATCTAGTCGTAAATATCGAGAGCCGCGAGGAGCGATTATCGGGGCGCGGGTAAACAGTGTTACGAGTGTTGAGTTTGACGGGGAGAATGATGGGATGACGTTTTTGTATGATTTTTTATGATTTGGGGAATAGTGGAAGTAGTGGAGTTTTAGGGAGACTTGAAATTAGAGCCTTTGATTGCTGCAATCTATTTTATGTAGCGGTGAAATTAATGTCACGTTGTTATTACACGATTCCAGAATCAGCGAATGTGTCGATAATGCATTTCAAGTTTCCATCGTGACGCTGTAATATCACAGTATATCAAATTTTCGACACGTGTGCAAACAACGGACACCGCGATATTAGTAAGCAGGCTTCGATTTCACGCGTGAGAATGATAACAATTGCTATTGTTGACGATAATATTAATATTTTTTGATGTTTTTAAATAGTTGACTGCGGATAATGTTATCAAAGTCTCAAATGGACAAAGGGTAATGCTGGATAAATGTAGTCAGAAATATATCCACAATAAAATAATTTGGAAATACTGCATCTTTTTTTCAATTTTTACTCATAATTAATGAAATTAGAAAAAAATTTAATTTTTGTGATTTTACTACGTTTTTCTACTAGCTATGTTTACCGCATTGAGAAAAATGTCTTAATAAAAATTACTATATTTATAGTAACGCTGTGACATACTTGTACAACGACAAAAATTACTATATTTTATAATAAAAATTAGTATAAATATAG
>UELX01001232.1:0-48162 GCA_900480035.1 Eupelmus urozonus
AGTATACACACCTTGGCCAGTAAAAAAGAAAGCCTCAGATCACATGTTTGTCAACCTCGGCTTCGCCTCGGCCGACACTTACATGTGATCTGAGACATTTCTTATTTTACTGGCCTAGGCACGTAATATACTATTCGTACTAATTTTGTACATTCAATTTTCTTAAATTTCTGTACGATTATATTACATAAAACTTTCAGATGTAATTAATTTTACATTACATACTAGTATATAACTTAAATAAATTTTGCAATACCTCCTACATTAGAAAAAAAATTAATATTAGACTAAAATAAATAAATATAATTGAACGAATATTTTGAAATTTATCTGTAAGACTAAATGCTCCAAAAGTGAAGCCAGGAATGTTGCTGCGTCGAGTATGTCATCCCAGCAAACCGGTCTTCGGTAGGCAATTTTTAAAATCCGATCTTGCACAGGAGATCCGCGTAAAACGGATAGTTCGAGTTTAACAGTGTAGATGCGCCGCTGCATCTGAAACGTTGACTTAAAATCCACCTCTTGAATTATAATAGTTGTAAATAGCTGTTTTTTTAATACAAACTAGTGCCATGTGACAAATATAAATACTTTCTTTTCTGCTCTTTTCTTATGAAAGAATGACATAAAATAATTTGTCATTTTCGTTTAAGCTCAAGAAAGTTTAAATACAAATTTTAAATCAAGTAATGAGAGTATTTTTATTGTGTTGTTATTTTAAATATTAGAATAAATTTATTTGCAAAATACATCTTTACTGGTTTTTACTGGTATAAAATCTTTTTATTTCTCCTTGTTTCAAGAATCAACTACCACGGCTCTCGTTTATACAGGGAAATATTCAGTAAAAGGTAATAGATTAAATAAATATAGTAACTAGTAACTAATTAAATTAATCAATAAATAGAAATATGCAAGATCTTATTTTTTGTACCATAGTACTAAAAGTTGTCGCTTACTATGGTACCTTTATACCAATTGTAAAATTAAGAATATCATTATTTGTAGTACATACACAGACAAATATTTATTCCATCACGTGTACAGTACGTAATTAGATCAAAAATTGCTTTTGCGAGAATGATCTTAACAAAAATTACTTATGCCACATTATGATCATTTTGATTAAATTGTAAAATATATTCACTACAAAAAATAAAATAAATAACATACTAAATAAAACAAATTAATATCATTATTACCTTTCCAGACTTTAACCATGATACTAGAAGCGAAAATATTACCGATCATCTTTATACTCCTGCATATTGTGACAGCCAATGAATCCAGAGCATCTTCAAGAAATTTTCGTGATCGCAACGTTAGACTCACTATAAGTGAAGAAAGCATTCCTTTACTGGAAATGAAAACGCCGAACAAACAAACAGATTATTTTTTGCTATCCTTGAATCGTCCATCAAAGCTGAGTTTTTGTCGAAGCACAACACCCAAGTTCTACGTAGATGCGGTCGTCGAAAGGTTAACCAGCAATAGTTCTAATAAAGCGACATGTTTGTTTCCCGTTTTCGACGACGATGATTCCAACAATCTCATGAAACTCTGGTCACTGAAAAATAATATGGAGATCTTTATTCACTTTAAGCTTTGTGATGATATAAAAAGAAATTTGTTGAACATTTATGTTGTAAATATGACGGACTGCCAGTACACTAAAACTGAAACTTTACAAGGATATGATTATCACAAAAATGGAAAAATTTTTTTTGTATTTCGACCATGGTAAAGTAGATATAAGTAAAATTTATATATGCAAATAAAATCTGTGTGAAATCTAAGTTTATAAAATTTGTTTAACAGGGACATCAACGAATTTGATATTTTCACATTTAATGGTAAACATGAGTGCGGTTCACATATGTGTAAGCGCATTTATAACATCAAAACTCGAAGTATCAGCAAACCTAACAAATTTCTATTGAGTCAGGATTGGACAATATACTTAATCTTGCCATCGGAGGAAGAAGCTGGCTATTATTCAGGTGCAGTGAAAAATGGAAAATCTCATCTACTTTCCTTGACTGCAGATGGTTTATTAACACATTACCTCGAAAATACGCTTGAGTCAAAAATAGTTCTTTCTGCGGCTTCCATATACCATGGTTTGTATGAATAGTACTATTAATAGTTTTAATGAAATGAAAATGTCTAAGGAAAAATGTGAACGCGAAGTGTGAATTTACGTGGGAATAATAGTGTATAAAACTAAATAAATTTTATACTCGCTAACTTAAAAAATTTTATTTTGGCTGACAAAAATTTAAATATGAGCTCTTAAATATTTTTAATATTTTGATTTATTTAGTTTGCATTTGCGCAAAAGTTTTTTCTATAGATAAAATACCAACAGTAATATTTTATTATAATTTTGAGTAAAAACAAACCAAATATTTCACAGTCCAATAATAAATAAGTCAGCGAAAATTAGAAGTAGCATAATTTGTTATTGAACAAGCACAATAAAAAACAATTTTCCATCGGCACACCAGATTTCTTCGCCCTCTGTTGGATCGAGGAGCGCCGGAAGCGCGAGGTCAGCTGCACCCACCTCAATCCCAAGCTCAACATCAACGCCAATGTAACCGTCGACATGGGCTACGAGCCCAAACAGTTGCAAATGCACAACACGCCCCAGGGCGGCTTCCTCGTGCTGACCGTGAGCTGCTCCGACGACGAGTGCCTCGAGCACGAGATCAAGGTGACGAGGTTCGACGCCTTCGGCTTCCACGGCGAGTTCATCAGGTTCAAGGACGAAGGCTGCGCGCCCATCAAGGAGCAGAGGTTCACCTTCTACGAGGAGAAAGGCAGGCTCTGCCTGTTCTACGCCTGCGACTGGAAGGGGAAATTGGCACAGAGAGCTGATAGCACTGTCAGAATCAAGTGTCTGCG
Source organism: Eupelmus urozonus (assembly GCA_900480035.1). Classification (NCBI taxonomy): domain Eukaryota; kingdom Metazoa; phylum Arthropoda; class Insecta; order Hymenoptera; family Eupelmidae; genus Eupelmus; species Eupelmus urozonus. The sequence goes on from UELX01001232.1 coordinate 2,908, forward strand.
ATGAGATCATTCAAATGGATGATACATAATCTGTCTTAAGATAGTTGGAGGGCTTCTATTAGCGAATTTTCGAGGCTTTTCGCTGCAATTGTCAAGAGTTGAATGTCAATTCTTTGATCGTAACTTTTTACGGAAAATATTTGTATGGCACATTTCATTTCTTGCGTAATAAACATTCATTTATTTGATGTTGTGTTGAAAGTAATCAAATTATTCTTTAAACATATATTATTGTAAAATAATTAAAATGAAAAAATACTAATTTTGAAGATTCAATTTTTAATTGATAAATCAAAATAATTATTAAAAATTGATCAATATCCTTTTCCATGAGGATAAATAAACCACAGTATATGTTAATAAGTTTACTTTGATTAGTATTAAATACTATATTTATAAAGAATTTTTCATGGTTATACACATAAAAAAGTAATTAAAGCAAATTTGGAAAGGTCATCTTAAACTTCTATCTTTGCTCGATAAAATCGAATCAGCTCTATCGAATTAATATAAAAAATGTTTAGCCGCGCAGTAAGCACCGAGCGATCAAAGAGTCCGGAATGATTTTATTAGCTCGCTAGAGTTTAATATTCTCTGAACCAGCAAACAGTGCAGTTCAAAATAAAGTTATTAAAGTGAAGAAAGAATTTTAACGATCCGGATACTATTTTAGATTCTCAGTACGTAAGTACTCTATTTTAATAGTTAAATGGCATTTTAGAAGTAGATGGTATTTAAATTTAAAATTTATTTAAAGGGTAATACTTTAAATAAACTATTATTAAAAATAAAAAAAATTAAAATTTTTATTATGATATTTGATTTACTTACTAAAAGAAACATTTGTATAGGTAATATTTTATGAGTTCCATTACATAAAAATAAAATAAATTTAAATAAATTAATTTACAATAATAATTAATTTAATTATTGATTTATTTAATTATTAAAAGATTGTGTTTCATGTACGCAAAAAATAATTCTTTATTTAATTTTGTAATTTTGTATCTCATAATTTTATACTATATATATATTATACTATATTTGTTTAAAAAAGTAAAAAATTTAATCAACTTTACTTAAATTACTTTATATATAATAAAATTCAGATTTTAATACGAGTAATAGCTCTAATATCACTAAATTTTTTACAGAAATAATTTAATTATGTAAATTCAAATTAAATTAAATGGCAAAAAATTATTTGTCTCTAATATATATTTTTATAAAATACGAAATTTTAACTTATATTTTTGAATTAATAAGGACAATTTTTTGAGAAGGCAGACAATAGATTATAGAAGTACTATCTCAACAGGAATATAAATAGTATGTTTTTTATATTCAGATTAAAAATTTTTTATAATATTTATAAGAAACATTTTTCATAAAATTTCTTTGATAAAGTGATCATGCTAAATTTTCAAATAAATTTAATTGAATTGAACCATTTTTTTAACTAAATTAAAATGACTATTAAATATTTATTTAAATAATAAATGAATAATTAAAATAAAATATTATTTCTTTCTTATCCTGGAAGTTTTACTGATCAGATTTCAGCTCCAAATGCAGCGGAAATCTGAACATGTTTTTAGGAAAGGTTAATAGATCAAATCGTTATTTTAAGTGGCATATTCCCTTGATCGGATCAAGTTTTATTTAAGTGAAAAAATTTAATGATCAATTAACATTATTTATTTGAATTAATCTGCAAGATTAAGAAATACAAAATAAATAAAACGTAAAATTAAAAACTGATATAAATTCATCTTTTCTTTTCAGCAATTAAAATCTTTCCTTTGAACATGAGCTGGTCTTTGAGACTCTTATTTCTCTTAACTCTTTCCATCAAAGTCAGGTCTCATCCTCTTGTCAGTGATAATTCAACGATAGAATGGAAAGCCGATCTAGGAACTCAGTATCCAGGGATCACACCATTGTTCGCAAAATTAGGGGACAAGGTAGCGATCGGGTCAATTTTGAAAAATGAGACAATGTTTCAGCTTGACCTTCGCACATTTACAATTTTGGGAGAGCAAGAAATGCTCTGCAGCATTCCTCTGGTATCTAGGATGGACAAGATTTGGGAATTAAGGATGATTAGCTTGTCAGAAAGGGCAGTAATCGTTTCGTTTCTTTATAATGACCAAACTGTAAACGAAGGAGGCATTAGAATTATCACGATTGACACTTCTGACTGTGATTATTATTTTGACGAGGATGTAATTTACAAAGATGTACATTACATCTATTATACACCGTACGCTATTGTGCCTTATAAGGATTATGACTACAACGTTTTTATTAAGAGCCCGGTATGTGAAGAAGGAATCTGCAAGATTGACCTTAATGCAAATGCTAGAGGTATTGATAAGGTAAAAACTGATTAAAATAAAATGTGTAATGTTATAGATGTAAAATAAGTAAAGTAAGAGTGGGAAATGTTAGTCGAGGCTCAATAACACAAAAGACGATGTTCAATAAATCGAATAATTATCATAAGTAACACCACCACTATTTCTCCAAGTTTTTACTATTTCCACATAATATTTATTTTTCTTTTTTAGATTTTGTTAATTTTTATTAAAAAATATTAACGCTTGTCAAAGTTTCATGTTTATTTCTTTTAATCTATCCAATATGAATCAATTAAATTAAGACGTTTGTCCACTTAATCGATGTTTTCCAATCATTCTTAAATTACCTTGCTTTAATAACTAGCGGATTTCTCTCGGATTTCAAGATTGAACATAATTTATGCACTAGAAAAGTAAAACTACCTAATAACTTTCTACAATTTATTAAATCATTAAAAAATATAATTTATAGTAAAACTATTAAACTAAATTTTCCTCCTAGAACGCAATAAGCTCATTCACGAAGGACGACGACGCCTTATCCTGGACCATCATCCCCGTCGATTCCAACTCACCAATTGGCTTCTACTACATCTCGATGCCCGATACTAAAGAACATCCCGGCTCCAAAACCAGCCTCTCGCTCTTCACCTTCAACGGCACTCTCCTAAAATCCATCCAACTCGACTCGAAAGCAGAAGACTCCACCTGCCATTCAAACGCCCACGCTCACCTGGGCTACTGCTACGTCACCGAAAATTCCGTCAACGTCAGCTGCCTGCTCCTCGACTCGGACCTTAAGGAGAAGCTCCGCGTATCGGTACCAGTTTGCCATGGCCGTGAAAACTGTTGGGTAAACAAGATCTCGATGCTGAACGCGCCTGACGGTGCTGGCTTTGCCCTGCACGCTGTGGCCTGCCTGACCCGGCACTGCGAGCTGCACGAGACTCTAGAGTTTCATGTCGGAGCAGACGGTGAGATTTCAGAGCCTGTGCTATTCCAGAGCTCCGAGGCTCGCTGCTTTCCGCGCAATGATTTTGGCATTTTCGAGGTGGATGGAGAACTGCGCTGCGACGGTGCGCCCTGCCTGAGGAAACAGAATGTCGAAGACAAAGTCTATGAAGTTTCGGTTAGCGCCAAGTGTATCAAGAGGAACGCGTGATTTTGCGAGAATGAGAGTTCAGTGCGTGGGAGGTTTTGGATTATTGCTGTAGGATACCAGTTGGTTTGCTATTAGAAAAAATAGTTTTTGATCGCTGACGCGATGAAAAGATTTGTAGGTTTGAGATTAAATTTCTGTATTGTAGAGAATAACTATGACGAGTGATTTGTTGTATTGAATAAGAATAAATATTTCTGTTTAATCCGATACGTTTTTATTCTTCCCTGTGTTACTGGCTTTACAATTCAAACTGCAAACATTAATCTAGCATTTTTACTAGCGATTGATACTTCCATTATGTACCGACAACATTTATTTACCTGCAGCACTACCTATTGATTAGAAATATGAAAAAAAAACCGAACAAGAAACGCAATTTTTTACAACGTTAATAAAATCAATTCCGAAAACAATACACCTGCGACAATTTGCGAAAAAGGGCAAAACGTGCTTTAGGAATAAAAAATATATATATAAAGCAAGCAACAATTTACATTTTTTCAATACGCAGATTAATTGAAAGTGCGACACGGCGAAGGCCGCGCGTAAAGAGCGCGCGCCTCTAATAAAAGTGAAAAAGCGTGAGAAAGCGAGCGAGCGAGCGAGCCAAGCAACGAATTTAGCGCCATGTACGATGATGAAATTAACGGGGCACTAGCCGCTCCATGAATATGAAACATCGGCTTGGGCGCGGCCGCGTCGTGGAATTAAAATCTTTTGCGCTCGACCCTCCGTAGCAGCGGCAGCTACCCTCATTTCGCGGCGTTTGAATTTTCCAAGGCGCGCGCTCGTGCGAGCTGTGTGCTTCTCTTGCGTGGCTGGTGCTCGCTGATTGGAAAAAGCGCGTTCCTGACTTTTTAATAACGTCGCGCAAAGAGCTGATGGAACGACAACCGCATGAATTATTTATTAATAATGTTAATTTATTTTGGGAATTGATTTTAACGGGCTTTTTTCAGAGGCTCGTGTTTTTTCTCTTTGCTTTGAGGTCGATGCTTTTTTAGCTCGATTAAAGGATTTGGTAGCTGGTATAATTTGATCGTTGTATAAGTGATGTCAAGCAACGAGGTACTTTGGGGAAGCCTTTTTGGCTTTGCGTCATAGTCTCATAAATTTGGGCCTTGTTTTAGAAAATCGCTTTACAAGGTTATATGCGAATGAGGTTTTTCATGAATTTCTTAATCTTGTGCACGTGCTAGAAAAATAATGGCTTGGATGTATCTTATGCCATTACTTAATATAGATAAAGAGAAGCTCTTTCGAATTTTCATCTATTCGTATTAGAAAATATCTTCGTAACGATATTACATATTTCATCGCGTTTTATCATAAAAGCTTGCTTTAAATTTCTGAAGAAGAAAAATGCAACTGAAGTTATAGCAGCATCGTCACGTGACAAAATCTCTGTCCTTTCTAAAACTTCTATCTTCTTAATTTGATAAAATTCTTAAAAATGTAATACTTAAATTAATATGCATAAGATAATATAATATTATTTTGATTTTTGGACATTTTTGGCCCATTAAACTTCCTATAAGTACTCAAACTTAAAAAATTATATTATAAAAATTAGAATATTCCAAGTTAATTTCTTTTCTGTAGGATTTCTAAATTGTTCTTTTTCCGTTCGAGATTTTTTAGCTATAGCTTTTTTTACCTTTTTCGAAAATAAAAATAAATAATGTAAAAGTAAACATTGTCATTAAAAGTAACGTTTTTATTGTTCATAAAAAACAAATTTAATTGAATACATTAATTTAAAATATTACTTTAATTAGTCATCAATAATTCAATATAAGATTGAAAATAAAAACGAATAATTATATCAATAATAAATAAACGAAACGGAACCTGCTTCAAACATATATTATTGCACATCATTAATGACAAAAATATACAAAAATTTCCCTGAACACGTGTGCCTGAAAGTGTCATTAATTTGATGTATTATAAGTAAAATGAGATAAATTCAAAAGAAAAAGAAAACACATACCTGGCAAAAATTGCTCTTAATAAACCCATAAAGTCCACCAAAGTAATATAATTACCTGGTAAGAGAGAAAAAATTAAACGTTACGCGCTCAGGCCGACTCGTGCAAAAAAAAAAAAGAAGGTAATCAGCATCACGCGCAAAACAGAATTGCCGCTCGCGGCGTGAGGAACTGCGTGACTGTATAATGGATTCATAATTCTCAAGTATTTTAGCAAACGGCCCGCACTCAAAGCTGATACGATAATAATCGTTTAGGCGAGTGATATAAAAGGAATAAGATGAACGGAGAGAGAAAGGACTTCCGTTAGCTCTCTAGAGCAGTTGTGCCATACAACTTTACGGGTATCCTTCGGAAATGAGATCTCGAAAGATCGATACTAGATTGCTTGTATTTATTAAATAAGTATAGAATAATAAAAAACCAAAAGTTGGTTTAACTTTATTTTACAGTTATAATATTTTAGAAATTGCTCGCTACATTTGGTATTTCATACACCTGTATACTATAGTCAATAAAAATTTACTCTAAATTCTTCTAATTTCGAACCCCAATAAATCATTGAAAAGTATCAATGCAATTACGCAAGGAAAAGAAAAATAGCAAGAAAAGACCTCCTCCCTCAAAACCATCCATCTACGCAAATCGTTTAAAAGCACTCGAAATCAAAGAATAACTTTCAAACGCCCAGAGCCCATTTCCCCTGAATCCCGGCAAAAAAAAATTCAATCTCCCTTATCAAAACGTCAGCTCTCCCACTGGCAGGCCGCCGGCAGCAATATTCCAAGACTCTCCCTCGACCGGCAACTGCTCGCGCTCGTAAAGTTTCATTTTTACAAGCCCGAAAAGCTAGCGAATAGCTTCCTGTATTACGCGCAAAACCGTCCGAGGGAATCTCGGGAAGCTACTCTCAGAGCTCTGCACGCTCCCGTCGTCATCGTGCAGGCCGTCGATTAATTTTCACTCTCGCCAGGCGGCAATTAAGTCGATCCGGACGGAAGAGATCGAATTTCGCGTTAACGACCGGCCGAGCCGTGCGAGCTGTGTATGTACGCGCGTGCGCCTCTCCGAGCGTATGTAGGTGCAGTATATGGCTGCGAGCACACTTTTACCTTCGCTTGGCTGAGAAAAAGAGAGAGAAAGAGAAAAGGAGAGTTCTAGAAGGCGCGCGCTCTGAGCTGAGCGAAGGATTAAGGCGGCCGGTTGGGGCAACTTGCGAAAAAGATTGGCTTGCGCTTGTGGAACCCGAGTTTTACGTGTTTACTGGGCTTTGGATTTAGAGTTTGTAATTTTTTTGTTTTGAGGATAATGTGAACGGGGAGGTGAATGATTTGACTGGGATGGATAAGCAAACGGTATATTTAAACATAATTTATTGAGTTCTCGGGAATAATAAATTAAAGTTAAATATACAGACGATTATTTTTAAGTATAATTATATGTAATTTCAATTAAGTTAATAATCAGCTGATATATTATCTTGAAGCATTTTTATTAATATCCCGATATTACATCTCGATAAAACTGTCTCTGTAACTGAATTATTAAATGTCATGCTTCAAAAAAAGTTGTTTGTCATTTTAATTTTTTTATAATAACGGTAATCTAATTATATACTATAACCCTAAAAAAAGCAAATTTGATTATTCAAAATAAAATGGATTAACTTCGTGGAGGCACTTTAAGAAGAAAGTGTACATAACACACCTTCCTCAATTTGCACGTATGTATGCGAACACGCGCCAAAATGAATGGATTTTATATGGACTCAGGAACGAAAGTGATATGCGTAACGCCCAAAAATTTCGGTTGCTATTCCGGTTTTCTTTCGCGGTCTGCACGTGTTATGTCACGTTATGCAAGCTAAATTTGAATCAATCTCTAAAGAGACTTCACCTAGTGAAAAAAGTCATAAATATGCGCTACGTGTAAATCGAGTATGGTTTTATTTAAATGTGTTTTTTTAAAATTAGCTTCGATAAACATCAATCTGCCTTGGATTTAATTAAATGATCAAGAAAAGAAGATTTCTAATGTGTCTTACAAAACCCCACTTGGCGTAGAACCAAAAGACTGCTTACAATGCAATATTACTCTGATAAGATGGGCTATTTTGTTTGGTAATGTATTACAATTTTAAAAAGAATAAAGTGCTGTTATGTTTAAAGAATCGCCCAACAACGCAAGATAAAAAGCACTCCAATTATTAATTTTATCAAACAATCAAGATTGCGATGTCTATGTCTTTACTATAGTTATGTGTAATAATAGTTACATTATTACATTTAAAATAGCTCTTCATGCATTCCTCATTACTTAACGTATTCAATTCCTGCTCATTGAATCATTAATTTTTACAATGTAATTATATAAAACAAAGAAACAATCAAGGAGGCATAAAATTGAAAAAACGAGCGGAGCACAATTTTTGCTTACGAAATTCATCGCTGGCTTCAATATTGTTTGAACGACCCGAGGAAAATAAAAAATAAACGCGCACTTATGATAATGGACATTATAATGCGAGTGCGCGGGTTACGCAGGGGCAGAATATCATTTTACTTGCGAAAGTAGCGGTTACTCAATTCGGGCTATGTACTATCGATTACGCTAAAAAAATTTTTTCTCCTCGATTTTGTGAAAGGGCAGCCGCGCATAAGGTTCACCTTATAAGAACAAAGGTTCTCGCGCGGTAGAGAAAGGAAGGAGAATGTTAATCGCGAATTTGAACGGAAATGAAAGGACTACGCCCGTCGGATTAACTGACCAGTTTCGGGGCGAGTTTTCGACTCGCTAATTTTTATTTTGGATTACAAAATCGTGCCCGCGTGAAAGTAATGCGCTAAGACGTTTAAGAACTTTGTATTCGCACTTTTCCTCTTTTTGTTTACATAATTCCCCAAAAAGTGATTGTGGCCAAACGGACTGTTACGTTTATCGGCGAAAAAAAGGCGGGTCCCGATTTGCAAATGTGTGAATGTCACTTGTTACTAATTGCATAAATTTTGACTTTTCATTTTTGCTGGCCTACTTATTACGTAATACCACATTTTCAGGATTTGGCTGAATTTGTTCAACAAAATGTAGCAAAAGTGTTTTGCGGTTTACGATTTCACAAACTTTAATGATTTTCATATTTTTTAAACAAAAGTATTAAATTATTTTATTTAAATTTTATGTTTTATACACATAGTATATTTTTTCTCATTTTTAAAATATTTTTCTTTATAGTTTAGACTTTTTGAAAATTACTTGGTAAAAATTATTTGTTTCTCTTTTTTTAATAATGATACATTCAAACAAAGAAATAATACTAACGAAGAGAAATGGAATGCTTGAAAAAAAAATCTACACTATGTAGAAAAAATAAAATAAAAATATGACAATTATACGCGTCTATTAAACTTAATTAAAATGGTTTTTTGAAAAGAAAAAAAAAAACAAAAATACCTTACGCAATACGAAATGTGAGAGTGACTTTTATGACTATATTATTAGTGCCGGGCTCTCTAGTATGCTCTCACGTAAGTATATAGTTTTCCGACTTTTATGTTTCTTAATTAGCGCGTGCATCGTTTTTATTTTCTAAATAATCCGCTAATCCGTTTTTTACATACGCCGCTCGAGCTTCCCCGCAAAAATACCCACGGCGCACGTATCTCCAGGTTGATTTCCACTTTTCAAGCGTTACGTAAACCTAGGCGCCCGATCGAAAAAGCAGATAAGAAAAAACGAGCAGAAAGCCAATCGATATAGTAAACAGCAAAAATTGTCATCTGCAGGAATTTCTAGAAGTGCATTTGAAATGAGCCGCGATATATACTGTTTAGCATATTATCTCAACCGTGACCTACGCCGACTCGCGAGGCGAGTTTATTGACTCATAATTTTTTCTCTTTCATTATACAGCCAACGCTCGGTCAGGTTCACTCGAGACGCGAGCGGAGAAATTGTATCGCGTAAGACTCGTAATATAAAATTTTCTACGCTATACGCCAGGATAGAATTGCTAATGGCTACGATATATTTAAATGCATAACTTACATTTTTCCGATAGTAATTCAACATTTTTCTTTGAACATAGTCATTTGCAAAATGTTAGTTTATCCGAACCGGATTTTTAATATAAAGAGAAATTTTGCATAATTTAAAGTTATATATTATTACAATAAAACGGATTATTTAGATTATTAAACTTTATTATCGTTTGTAAGCTGGTTTTACAAAATGACTGTTATTTTTAGAAAAGTTGTAGCAAAAATTCATACAGCTAGTTAAAATAAAATATATTACAAGGAAATATTTATACTTTCGTTTTTACACTGCAGTGATATTCGTCTAATATAATTTTTATGTAACTTTATCGATTATTCTTATATGATTTTGGAGGAAAAGAAGTTATAAAAATTGTGAACCAATACTTTGACTATTAATGGGAAAATATATTACTTTACACGTGTCTTATTGCATCATTATTTCCAAAAGTCATTGCTTTATTAGAGCGATAATGTTTCAAAATCGGATTTTTCTTATGGAGATGTAACTGCAACAGACAATTTATAAGATTTTCATAATCATTAAATATATTTGAATAAGCTAATAAAACGGGAAAAGTGAGCATATAAAACATTAGAGACTCTAACTTCAAAAGATGCGGAATGAACATTTTATGATACAATCGAATGCATCTAGATCAGAAACAACTTTAAAGCCTGTAAAGAATTCTTTTTTTACAACTTCCTACACGCATATACAGATGAATATATTTAAAGTTATATAAAACTCTAAAATAAAGCTTAAAATGTGACAAAAAAAAAGAAAAACCACATAAACACCCGCAAGGCAAACGGTCTTATAGCTTTCTTTGCATACACTCCTCGTGTAAGAAAGATTTATATTACGTGATGAGATTGTGCTCAGTTATTACTGGAATGTAAAAATTAATTTTTCCTTCCTTGAAAGGAGGAAGTTTTTTGAAATGCAGTACTTATGTGGCTACTATGTACATGTTATTCTAAACATAATAAGGCGCAGAAATCAATTTATATATATACAGCAAGTTGATTGCATATAAATTTAGTTGAAAATTGCCTTATTAAAAATATATTTGAAAACTTATATATTTATTAAGAACAGTGATAAGTTCTGGGATCTAAAAATGTCTAAACTATAAATATAGAAATAAATAACGAAATCATTAAGAATAAGTTTAATTTTCGTCAATAAATTTCTTATGATAATACAATGATTACGATTAAATAAATAATGTTAAAAATTTTATCCATAGAATTTAAAAAAATTGTATTATACATTCGTTTATCGGCTTAAAATAATAGATGTATTTAAAGTTTTCGATTCAGTAATACTGAGTTAAAGCTCAAGTAAACCTAATTTTTGAAGTCGCTTAAAACGCGATATGATAACGCTTGATAATGCAATTTTCCGACTATCGCGTTATAAATTTGTAAATACATGGTACTATCTGCACCAAAAACTAAAGTAGACGGCAAAGTTGAAGCAGTTTACTTTCTAATTTAGATTAACATAAAATAACATTACCCGAACCTGAAATAAGAAAACCCAATCAGACAAAATGATAAAAATACAAACCCACATCGCGAAAATCTCGCTAAACCGATCCAACAAAAATAAAAAAAAAAACCCACATCAGCATAGAAAAGCGAGAATAATTGAAATCTCATCTCTCCCGAGGTTCCCATATCATCAGCATCCCCAAGCTCGCGCAAGCCGCGACCGCAAGCGTGCGCACGCAAGCCTCGGGCTTATCACTTTTTCGCGGATGCGGTAGTACTGCAAATACACAAGCGCAAGTGTGTATCGCGCGCAACAATGATTTTCCGTTGCGCGCAAAGAGCAGAGCTGAGTCTATCTCTCTCTCTCACTGGCAATGTAAGTGCGCCGAGGAGCGCGCGGGGGTTCCGCAACTCCGCGGCTAAAAATGAAATATGGACGCGCGCTGGTGCAGCGGGCGAGCTAGGCGCTAGCGCGCACGCGAAGAAGGTGAGAGGCGAGCCGATGTATTTCACTTTCGAGCGAGTAGTAGAGGGAAAGCCGCGGACTACCGGAGTATAAAGAGGATGGCGGCGCCGGGGGAAGCATCCAGTGCAGTCGGGACAACACGACCGGCATTGCAGTACGCGTTACCGGTACCATGCGACTTTCGGTAAGTCTGAAACAGGAGGAAAGAGAGCCCGGCCCTTTGGTGCCCGAGCTCGTTTATCGCCTGCCCGAGTGTGTGTCTGTGCTTTTTCAAAATTTTCGCTAGAACGTTTTTTCGGCAAAGTGTTTTTTGCGCCGCGCTCACATAGTGAAAATCAAAAGTGTTTATTATTTTTTGACGGAAAAAATTGGTGCATTTTTGGTTGTAAAGTTTTTCAATCACAAAGTGTCAGTTGCATTTTCCTTGAAATGCAATTAACTCGAATCTTATATATGTAATCTATCTTATTCAAAAATTTTGTAAGTTACTTGAAAATATTTTTATTTTATGGATTATTTTATTTTTTTGAGATATAAATTTTAAAAAATAACGAAATTAAAAAATCTTCTATATTATTATAAATTTATTATTCTATTGAATGAATAGTTATTGTACAGCTTTCAATCTCTATGCACTTTTAAGATCTGAAATGAAAACTGAACTTGATTTTCCCACTTAATGCATTCTTCATTCGGTAAATACACCATTAACCTACTTCATTGTTTAAAGTCGGTAGAACATACATTTCATCAGCTTCAATCATTTGTACCTTGTTTAGCTAATGTACCACTCATATGCTCTGTTTCTTTAGAGCATAAAATCAATGTGCATTTTGATTTCACTGTTGTAATTACAATGATACAGAACAAATAAGTAATTTGATTGAAAAATTCATAAATTTCTAGAGATAATACATTTACACAAGTAGATAGGCATTACTTTGTTGGGAAAAATATATTTATTAATTAAATAATATATTAACTAATTACTTTACTAATTATTAAATATTACTTTTGATGCTACTTATTGTGATTGTTATAAATTTTATATAGATAAAATTTATATCTATCTATATAACTATCATAGTGAATGAATACTTGATTTTATTAACTCTCATGATCTTTTAAATTCACCAATACTAATTAAACAAAAATAATACGCAATGATCAAACAAAATGAAATTAATATTTAAAAATTTCAATTTACAGATAGCGATACTTTTCCTGAGCCTTGTGGCTCTGGGTCTCTGTGGTGAGGCGAAGCAGGAAAGCCCTAAGGCAGAAGAAAAATCGTCGGTAGCAGAGAAAGAACATAAAAATGAAGAAGCCTCTAAGGTAGAGAAGAAGCAAGACAAACGTGGACTGTACGGTTTCGAGGGTGACTTCGGCCACGAGAGCTTTGGAGGACACGACTTCGGTGGACATGATTTCGGTGGACATGATTTCGGTCATCATCACATCGAGCAACAACACCATGAGCATCACGAGCACCACGAACAACCCAAAATCAAGCAAATCACAATTGAGAAAACTGTGAAGGTGCCGTATCCCGTGGAGAAGGAGGTACATGTGCCAGTAGAGAAGAAAGTACCGTACACAGTGAAAGTACCCGTGCCTCACCCGTACCCAGTCGAAAAGAAGATTCACGTGCCCGTGAAAGTCCCTGTCAAGGTACCGGTACACATCCCCGCACCGTATCCAGTCGAGAAAAAGGTCTACTACCCGGTCCACGTGCCAGTCGAGCGTCCAGTACCTCATAAGGTCTACGTGCCAGCTCCTTATCCAGTCGAGAAGAAAGTTCACTATCAAGTGAAGGTTCCCGTGCCACAACCCTACCCAGTTGTCAAACACATCCCCTACCCCGTGAAGGTTCCAGTCCATGTGCCCCAGCCGTACCCAGTGGTGAAGCACATCCCGGTACCAGTTAAGGTGCCCGTCGACAGGCCCAGACCTTATCCAGTTGAGAAACCGTATCCAGTACACGTCGAGAAGAAGGTACCATACCCAGTTGAGAAGATCGTCCACTACCCTGTCAAGGTCCATGTTGACAAGCCCAGGCCCTACCCAGTCGAGAAGCCTGTCCCTTATGAAGTTAAGGACTACGTACCTCAGCCCTACCCAGTCGAGAAGAAGGTACCATACCCAGTTGAAAAGGAAGTACCATACCCTGTAAAGGTACCCGTCGATAGGCCCGTACCAATCCACATTGAAAAGAAGGTACCCTACACGGTTCACAAGCCCGTACCTTACCCAGTGAAGGTGCCAGTACCAGTACCAGTCCATGATCATCATGAAGAACATCATGAGGAGTACCACCACCAAGGTCATGAGGAGCACCACGGCCACGAGGAATACCACGGACACGAAGGTGGTGACTTTGGCGGCGGTGACTTCGGCGGTGGTGAGGAAATCTCCGAGCACGGTCACGGTTACTGAGGATGGTGACTACTAGAGCAACTTTAAAACCCGATTGTAATAATTTTTTGTATTTATTTTTTCGTAAGATGATCAAGTCGTTAAAAAGGACTTTTTCTTGCTTAAATCAAAATACTAAATTGCATAGGTATCCCATTAGATAAATTGGACTTGTTCAGGCATGTCGCGCGTAATCATATGACAAGAGCAGTATTGTAACCTCTTCAAGGGGAAATATGAAGTGTAAGTAATTGGATGGTGCTAAATTAATGAGATTATAGATCGAGAAATCCATCGATTATCAAAAAATTAAGCTTTGAATTATTTTTGATTGGTCGGTGGTTTTTCTAAGATCAAAGCTCTAGCATATCGAGATGATGAGCTGTTTGAGAAATCGATTTTGGTTATTTTAATAGAAAGTTCTCTTTTCCAAGTATTACTTCAGCAAAATCGGTTTCACTCTGCAACGCTCAGAATCTCGCTTTAGATAAAACTGAAAGTTTCGGCACTTAGTTGATTTTACTCCCGTCCAATTACATATCACGTGTAATGTATATTATTTTTAATTTTTCTATGAGTGGTATTTTGAGAAAAAGCCTGCGATCAAAACGAACATAGTCAGATCAATGAGAAAAGTATTTTGCTGATAATTTTCATAAAACATTTTATTTGGTCAATTTTTATACTTGAAAAAAAGAAAATTGCTAATACCAAAAAGCACATTTATGTGATATTCGTGATAATCTAAACTGCAAAGACGCTACCAAATTTTATAATTTCAGTAACTAAAGAATAATTTAGCTCATATTAAAAAAACTTCAGTTATTGAAATTAAATCTACGCTTCTTTGGCATTAACAATTTTTTTCGTGCTCAACGCACTAGTTAAAGTCATTAAAAATTTCCTAATCAAAATATAAAGTGCAACAATGTAAATACCAGTTTCGCCTATCAGCAATAGACTTTTATCGAAATCCAAAAAGAAGTGTAAAAAAGAAAATTAATGGAACTATGTTCGAGCATTTTCTTTCTCATCGACTCTCTATATAATTATCCGTCCGCAAGTTCATCGCCTCCAGTACATTACTGGCCGGCCGGATCAATGGCACCTGCATACATCAATTTAACGACCGCCTCTCGGAGCTGATTCCTCAAGCGCTCTCTCTCTCCCCCGTCTGTCATTCCTCACCCACGCTCGCTTCGATCTACGGCAAACGACGAACAAAACTAAGAAAAAAAAAAAAGAGAAAAATGTATGTATACGAATAGCGTAACAAAAAAAATGTCATGTAAACGACCTTGGGCAATGCTGCGTAGTGGAAGGCTGTATTTTTTTGTACTACAATTTTTTTTCTATACTGTTTTCAATCATCGCACCAGCGCGTGCGATACCTTATTTTTTTATAATAAAATGGAATAACACCAAAGAAAAACAGTAAAAGGAAGTTGTGTTCTTTTTTTCGCTATCACGCACACAGGCCTCACACAGGCTATATACCGCACATGCACCTTTCCAAGTCGATCCTTATCAGATAGCCGGGGATACTATGCACTCGCCTACTTGGCGCGCACGTACAGCCGTCACACTCGAGCGAGAAAAGATTCGTTCTCGTTCTTTTCGCTGAGCAACGCGGAGAAAGGCGAGTAAATACGAGCGTGCACGTATATATACACACACCACCTATGGCACATACGTGGGTGCAGCTCGCGTGTCCGAATGTCTATATAGATATAAACGCCCAGGCTGGATTGACACTCCAGAGTTGGCGCTCGGTTATTACAGGCTCTAATTGCGCGTCGGTCGCGTTCGTGAGGTACTTTTTTTTTTTAAATTAATTAAGATTAGCCGCGCGCATGCGAAATCGGTCAAAAGTTGTGCCATTAGCATTCGCGTTTTTATATACTCTGCTGGTATACTAAATTACGTGTAAGTTCTATCTTTTTTATTATATTTTTTTTTAATCAAAAAGGACGCGCGCACTGGGCACAAAGGAACGGGGAGCAATTGCGATTACGCGCCACGGGATTTCGCTTTAATTTTAAGAATTTCACTCCAGCGTGAAATTCGCCTTATTCTACGGTGATGTAAAATTATATAAAGTTTTCAAGCCTTTGCGCGAGGAGCCCCGAGCGAGCTAGTAATATGCTTTTTGTCTTTCCGTCCGCGCCTTTAATGTTCACGGTGCGCGATGGAATTTGAGCGCGTATTTTAAATTAGATGAATATATAACTTTTTGTTTTAAAATACAAATTTTATATATTATAAATTTTGAAAATTATTAGCGAAATAGTGATAGACGTATATAGTCAATCTTCTTAAAAAATAACACACGGTCAAAATTTGATAAATTTTCACAATTATTAAGAATCAATCTTATAGCCACAAATTTAGATATTTGTCATTTATATCAATTGTAGTTATAATAACAATAAAATTTATAATGAATTTTTATAAATAATTTTTTAATAAGCTAAATAATTTTTTTTTAAATATTTCATACCAAAATTTACTTTATCCGCTATTGATTCACGCACGGAAACCGTTAAGAAACTGAGCGCGCTCCTCTCAATCATCGCCACCAAATTAAAAAAAAAAAAAACTTATCGAGCTCGCGAATCTCTCTTGAAACGGGAAACAACTGGAACGGAGTTACAAAATACTGTTTAATATCTCCTCGGCACGTAAAATTTCCATTCCAACAAGGTGAAACTCGAGCTCGTCCGCGCGCGCTATAATTGCAAACTCGTCGCGAAACGAGCCAACAAAAGGTTAATCGCTAATTTACGATTACACTCCCGGCGAAGACGACACAATAAATTACTCAACCGTCAATTAGCTCCTCGCGGCAATTACAGAAATATAAAAAGTGTGACGCTCGCGCGCATCCAGAGGCTCGTATACCCCAAGCATAGCACCACCATAATGCAAGCCGCTTCTCGCGTATACACACTCATATGACGTAAGACGCGAGTGTCGTCATGGGACGTAAGACAGGAAGCTCTTCAAAATAAAGCCAACGGCGACGAAAAAAGGAAAAAAAAAGCAGAGCCCGTTTAATTACGCCACTTAGGTCGCATTGTCGCTGACCAGGCGCTCTCCGATAGGAATCAGGAAAGCCGACGGCACGTAACAGGTTGCTTGATTGCTGTGCGCGCGGCTATAGCGCACTTTCACCGCGCGCGCATCGCGGGTCTCTATGTAGGTAGGTACGCGCATCTCGGCGTCGTGATTATGGCCAGGGTGTGTAATTGGGTAAGCCGAAATTTCGGATGCGCGCCATTGTTCGCGGCAAAAGCCCCATGAAATTCGAGAAGCGCGCTTGGCATTGTTCAGAGCGCAGCTCGCTTTTCATGCTGCAGCAAGCCGTTTCCTTCCTTCCGTTGAGGAGGAAGTCCTAGAGAGGACAAGAGCGCAGCCCGCGACAGGCTAATCTTTTCGCTGGAAAAGCAGATGAATAGAAAGCGCAAGCGGATCCGTCCTGCTAAGATTGTCATTTGGAAGATGGATTGAGGTCTGGTCTTATAAAATTTGGAGAACTTTTTTTTTTATTCTATTTTTTTTTTTTTTATTTATTTATTTTTTTTTTATATATATTTCTGACAAACATTTTACAGAATAGGTGTTGGACTGAACTTGAAATTTTCTTGTGCAACAGTTCTGTATGTTGATATTCTCTGTTTCTGATTGATCATTGCACGTAAGCAAGATTTCATTAACAGAAAAATAAACTGTTACTCTCTGTATAGGTAACAACTTGTTCTTTCATAAGACAGCATAAGCGATGAATTTTTCTTACTTTTCCATATTTCTCTATCTGCAGTTAATGAAGAGACCAGTCTAACGCAAGAAAATGAATTTTTCAAAGCAAGAAAATTTGCAATTATAATTTACGATAAGCGCGTAAACACATATCGGGACATTCAACCCAGGCCGCACACTGGTGCAATTTGACATTTTTTATTTCCCAGATTGACTTATTAATGCATTTCGTAAATAAGGTCTAATATTCATGCGAAGCAAAGAAAACTAAAAATGCTAATGAATTCCAGCGCCATAATTTCAGCCGAGAAAATTTATCGAGTTGACGCAGTCGGAAAGTTACGGAAACATTGAGTAACGATGGAAATAAACTTTCATGATTCGATTAAAGGTAAACACTCGGCAAGACACTATATGTCAGCGTCCGTTTTCACCGCTCTACGACAGACGCGTGCAAAGAGAGAAAAAAAAACGGAAAAAGAAAAAACTGGATTCGCGATTAAAAAGGAAGGAAAATTGAGCTACGAGGGGAATTCAGCATTCGAAAAGCAGATTTTCACTGGCACGCGCGCGAGAGAGTTTTCGATCGGCGGCCGCTTGGATTTCCGACTTCGTCGAGATTCTTATCGCCTTAGAAATCCCGAGGCTTAATTTATCGAGCGTTCCGGTAACACTCCCCGGCTAACGAGTCTATATTCGCTTCATTAAACGCGACGGAAACAAAACAAAACGTATTGCCGCGCGGCAGGTGCGCGCATAGCCGATTTCGCGCGCGCGCCGAGCTACGCAACTAGATGCTGCTCTGGTGCGCGCGCAAGCGTGAGCGCGCATACCTTTTTTTCTGGCTCTTCTCGCACGAGCAGAAGCGAGTTGGCGCTGTAGTTTTTTGCCGAACGTTTTATTTCTCGGTAAGCCTGGCGTAATAATTTCCTCAATTTTCGCGTGTTTTTTTAATTGCCGGGATAATTGTATTTTTACTTTCTCATTGAAGAGGCATTGTTAATTCTTTTTCTTTTTTCGAAACATCAGATAACGCTTAATTTTAGCTTTAAAAAAAAAATTCGAAAGTGATATGGTACTTTTTTGCACACGTGAGAGCGTGACAACTCTGGCTCGTTCCTCTTATCGGATATTTTATTAATAAAAATAAGAAAAAGATTTCGACGTTGTACTTAATTATTTATATTTTGCAATTTAAAATAATGAGACACAGGAACACGAGATTTATCATTTTGTAGCAACAGGTTGTCACAATTTTCAATAGTAATTTCTCAGTACTCTCCACGTTTCATAAAAAGTAAAATGACATGTTTGTCATTCGTTATTCACGTAAAAAACTTGTTTACTTTTATATATTTAAAAGAAAATCGTGGGTCACGTTTCACCTGGCTAAAAAGAATTACAAAAATTATTAATTAGCATCATTTTGAAGTCCAAAACCAAAATATACTTTTCCAGTAGGAAATTCATAACTCCTGCCTCAACAACTCCCAAGAAAAAAAAAACACAGTAATCACCTAAAACCTTCCCGCAGCGCATCGCACCTGTCACCGCACGATTACATCTTCATAACACAGGGACTAAACGTCGCCACGCGCTTAAATACGTAACACCGCGCCTGCGGGCATCAACAAAAAAAAAAGAAGCACTCGGCTCAGGCCCGGGCGCGGCAAGGTCGGTCAACGCGGAAGAGCCAAGGCCGCGTCGTCTGCTCGCGCGTCGTCTGCTCTCGGGCGCGCGCGAACGTCGGAGAGAGGCGAACGACCGTAGTACAGCTACGACAGTGAAAGCCGTAATTGCGCGAGCGGCCGTAAAAATGTTTTATCGCGCGGCTCTCGAGCTCATCACCGCGCGCGGCGGCTGCGGCTCACGCAGGAAAGAGAGAAAGACTTCCGGCATATATGAGCGCAGCGCCGGCTACTGCCCGATGATGGATTTCGAGCGCGAGATATACACTCTAAGCCTGCTCGCGCGCTTTCGGTTCCTAGTGTTACGTATATGTGTACGCGGCTTTCTGCTTTACGACGCTGTCACGATAATGCCGCGGGCTTCGGGGGTAACTTTCGGATCAATAGAGGTGGTTTGGCTTTGTGGATGGTTTTTTTCGAGTGTTTAGCTTGGGAGAAATGATTTTAAGCGGATGTAAAAACGGTGGGGAGAGTATGGAGATGACCGATGCGGAATAACAGTGATGCTTGACTTTCTGTGTCAGCTGGGAGTCGGGGAACGACGGCTTGTTTAGAAAGAGGCTGTAGGTTTATGTTTTTATAATCTTTTTTTCTGCGCGTTCGTGACTGAGCTTAAAAGGAGAAGTTATGGCGATGATGCTTTCAGTTTGATTTAATGAACCAGTAATGAAAATTATATGTTTAATGATTTTCTTCGAAATCGTTGTGCTTTAGAGTACTTTCAATATTTTGATATGATTCCCTCGCTTTGGACACTATCGTTAAACTGAATAAGTATCATTAGTATAATTTATTTTATTTTGTATTTTATTAGTTCATATAATAATTTGAAGATATTTTGTTAATTTTAATAAATGAAAGGATCACGCCTGAAATCACAAGTGTTTTAATGGATCGACAAGCAATGCTATATGTGTACAAAAAGTCTCAAAAAATTTCAAAAACTTTTATAAATATAATTATTCTCAAACTTTTACTAAATTTAGAGATTAATTTATTATAAATATAAAAATTTAAACTATTTTACTGAATAATACAGAAATATTATTAATACTGCGTGTTTCTACTTGCAATCTATGCAAAAATAATATCTTTGGAATAGATAGCTAGTGCTATTATTAGACATAATTTTGTTTTTATTAAAGCTAATTTAATAAAGCTGCATAATAAAATCCATGCCTTAGCTTGAACAAGCATGCTTCTTATTATATTCTTAATTAATTGAAATATGCCTGCTTTTATTAAAGCTTGTACGTAATTAACTTTAGTTATTAAATTTAATTAAATCATTCTTAATTAAGGAATTTTCAAATTTCAACCTTTTAGTACGTTATTCTCTATGAAACGTAAAAAATTTTGATTTTCAAACCTTGAATCTCATTTTCTTAACTGACTTTCCAGAGATAATAAAATAATGAAAAGTATATTTCAGAAAAAGCTTATTCAAAGTTAAAATCCAGTTAAATCCAACAGTTCGATCGGATTATTTTCAAGTTTGATGAACATTTCTTTTAACATTTCACCAGTCAAGATAATAGATCCAAACATAATACAAAATGCGTAGATAAAAAACTCTAGATACATCCAAATGAAAAACAAGCCGCAGTCCAGTCACGCATTACAATCCAATCAAATCTCAGCAAGCCTCTAATCTGCAAGATCGCTCATCCAGCATCCATCCGGCTCCATAACCATCCTTCATATTCCCATACATTTCATCGGCTAATCCCATAGCCGCACGAGTTCAGCTAGCCACATGAGCGTATAAAATCGAGCGAGGCGGCCCATAAGCCCAATCTATCCATAAATACAGCGTGGCTTACGCAAGCGAGCGCGCAAATGCACTTATTAGTCGCACGGCTCGCACTCTCCGCGCTCGGCGGAGAACGTAACCTCCTTAATACTTACACGAGCACTTCCTTTCACTCCTCCCGCGGACGATGTATATACAGCTCTCGCGATATCGCCGGCTAATTTTCCGTTCGCGAAACTTCCCAACTAGGCTAAACATCATAGGGATATATCAGAAGAAAAGGTGAAAAGTCTTGCGCAATCGGCTCCCTACCTGCCACTCCACGCCGGCGCTGGATATATAAAGCCTTACGTAAAACCGCCTCTTCCCCGTGTGTAAGAGCTGGAACGGATAGCAATTCGGGGCATTGGCTCTCGAGGAAGCCGGAAAGAGAGAAGCGCGCCTGTATACATATACATGGCACACGCAGCGCGCAGCGTCGAGCGAGCTTATGGCCGATTCATTGTGCCGCGCGCGCGCGCGCGCGGAGAGAGCCGGCTTTTTTACGACTTGGAGGCCGCGAGCGATGGCTCGATGCGATTGTTGACGTGGGCGGAGTTTCTCCGTTCGATTATGCGGCTGGGAGAGCCATGGGAGCTGGGCGACACCCGCCTGTAGGCTGGATAACGCTAGTTCCGCGATGCCCGCCTGATAGAGCGAATAATGGCTATTGTTTTCAGCTGTCCGATCTAGTTTGTCGGTTTTACGGCTGCTTGTGGAAAAAGTCAACGCGATAACTGCGGCTTCTGGGATGCTATCTTGATTTTCGAATTGCTGCGTCGTTCTGGGAGTCTTTTCGTTTTAATTGTTTTATTGTAGGATGATAATATGTTATCATTTATGCCTGTTTTTGTACGCGAAGAGGCTTTTTAGTGTGTTTGATTTGATCTTTTAGCGTAATTCGTAGTAATAACGGATGTTTTTCTGCGAATTAGTAGAAAATAAAAGTTGCGGTTAATTATAGGAAAGAAATAAAACTTTCGTGTTCACGCATGTGTGATTATCCGATAATCGCGGCATTTATTTAAAAAATTCGACTTTTTTTCTAAATATTTGCATTAATAGAGAATAAAATTTGTTTAACCATAAATACTTACTTTATATTTCTTCAAAAACACAAATAATTGTGTACTTTCTTCAGTTTAGTTTTTTTATTTATAGTAAAACAAATTTCGTAACATAATAAATAATTGAGATATTTATTTCAATATAAACACGCGTTATGTGGAAATTGTTGAAACAAATAAATTCCGAGTAGTACCTATGCAACATGTACGTTACATTAACAAATAGAAAAACGATCGCTGATGTAATTACAATATTCGTAATTATAAATATTATGAAATACTATGTTTTTTTTCAAATAGTTATCAAAGTATTTAAATAACACATTAAAACTTGGTACACGTAGATTATGCAAGCTGAAAAAGTAATATTCTATAAGTATGATGTATAGTAATTTGTCTGTAAATATAAACAAAAACTGTACTCCTACATTGAAAATACAAATCATTGATGAACGCAATAAATCAATTGTTGAAAGAATTTTTAATTGCAACTATTAACTTACGCTAGAAACTTTAATAATTATTCTGCTTAAAGGAAAAATAAAAGTGAGTAAGTAACTCTAAACTTTTAGTTGTTTAAAGTAAACACGAAATTTAAAGTTAATTGAAGTACATTACAAGGAAAAGTTAACGAGCTAATTGTTACCCCCACTGATCTACATTATGAACGGAATATTGAAAAGTTTCGACTTACACATTTTACAAGATATGCGAAACTCACGAATATATCGTTGTACAATGTACTTATTGTTAAATTTGCATCGAATTATTGAGCAGTAATTTATCAAAAACTCCTATATCCTACTTGTAGCACGGAACAAGGAAGGAAAAAAATTAAGCAAAAAGTAGTTTTAGATAATAATCCTTTCTGGAAAGTTAACTTCTACTTTATCTTGATCGTTAGCTATAAGCCATAAACGTTATCCGATTACAGCAACGGTTTAATGAATTCGTCTATACATATAACGTCTTCTATTATTAATCTCATATAAGAAATTAGCGATAAATAACATCTGCTTACTCTTCGCGCCGCTATTGATGGCTAAAGTCGTTTTAATTATTTTATCGCCTTTTATAGGACTTATATTGCGGAGAAAATTCAATTTCATTGCAAAACTTAATAAATGAAAGCTTTTTCTTTTCTACTTTATTGTTCACGTTTGAAAACTAGTTGGAGATTGGTTTGCTTGATAAAAAAAAAATTGCATTGAAAAAAATACGATCGATCAAACTGTAAGATTGAAAACAAAGCTAACCAACATTTATTTCTCATCGCAAACTCCATTTAATTAATTAAACTAACCAGCGACAGCGCATTAAAAAAAACCTCAAATCTAAAAATCCAAGCTCACATCAAACCGGCAATAATTAAAATTCATCAAAAGCAACAAGTGAAATTTCCCCTATAGAAAAACACTCTCGCCAATCCTCTCGCAAATCACCGAGCGCATTACATAAGCCCACTCGCATACTCGCAGGAGAAAACCAAAATCGAGAACGAAATCCGCAACGATTTCCATATCGCGGCGCACCTTCTCCAAAAGAAAAAAAGCCTCCAGCCAGGACAACGACTCATTCCATCAGTTTCCAAAGTAGAACCGGTCGCGTTGATATATACGCGCTTTAAGGCGTGTACAGACGCGTAAACACTCATCGGCTCGCGGAAGATCGTTAATCATTGCGCCGTGCGGCTAATTACGGCGCTGCGTGATTTTTATATAAATCCAGCCGAAGCGTATCGCGCGCTCGGGAAACTCGGGCCGCGCGCTTTCCCGTCGTTATAAGCGCGGCTCTTCCTTCTCGCCTTCCTTCCGGCTAATGCTGGGATCTGCTGCTAGCGGCTCTGCTCTTATAAAATGAGGCGCAATAAAAAGAGATCGTAAATACGTTTGACGGCGCGCGAGCGCGCAGCTCTTAGGAGATGCGAATGAAATTTGGAAGACATCCAGGATGGAGAAGTGGAACTTGAAGCTTGTATTATTGGCTCGGGTTTTGCGGGCGCTGAGAGAGCTGGTTTTCGATTTTTCGGGACGACGTTCGGGGGTATGGGATGATGAAAATTTAATATTTATGATCTCTTGATTGCTCGGCTGAGATTAAATTTGAAAATGACGAGGGCCAGAGAGTAAACTTGAATTAAGAAAAACTAATTAAATGCCGGAGAATTCGCGGAGCTATGGCTGCTGGGAGGAAATTAAGATTATAATTAATCCAGAAGTAAGATCGGCGGAAATTTTGGAAAATTATACTTTTTTTGACGTTTGCCACTTTGAGCTGTAATTGCAAAGGTAATTGTGGTATTAAAATAAGATTCAATCTACTCTAGTTGGATGTTTAACGTACTGTATAATCAAATACAACATAAAATGAGACTTTCCGCAAAAAATCCTTGTTTTTTTCCTTGTAATACAGAACAAGCTTATTTAAAATACTGATGTTTGTTCTGTCAATGTTAGCTCATTTATTTACAGACTTTAAACCAGGTCAATTTTAAGCTTGAGGTAATTAAAAGGGCAAAAAAAGTTTTTCCAACATCTGTTTCCAATTTTTTTCTTTTTTCAGTAACTTTTGTACCGCAATAAAGACTTTTCATGAATACAATTAAATAATCAGTAGATATGCCTGCGCCACGGTGTAATACAACGTATACATAGTATACATAAGCCTTCACCACACGATCAATCAACAAAAACAATTCATATTCTCCTTATCTGCCAGCATCTAAATTTCAGAATTTACAAGCAGATAACAAAACACAAATGTCCATTGCGCAAGAGAAAATGCCTTATACACTCGTATGTACCGGGAAGAGCCGTGGGGTCGCTATTTACGTCAGATTTTTACGCAGGCCTCAGCTTCGAGACGATTTCAATTGAAAGCGGCTACCGAGGCTCGGCGAGAAAATTATTCATTATTATATCATTAGATCCCGAGAAACTCGCTCGCTCGCGCGCGAGCTGCAAGTGAAAGTGATGCGCGTATAATACGCCAAACACGAACGTTGACGATCCTGATGATGACAGCGGCACACGAGTAGCCTGCAACTCGAGTTCTTATTTTCGATTAGTTATTTCAATTGCGTCATTTTTTTTTCTGTCGACGGCTTCGTTTTTACTTTCTTACGTGGAAAATTCCTGTCGTGATAGAAACATTTTTTCTTTCGGGTAACTGGTTTGTGGAGCTATGTTTTTTAGTATTCCGAACTGGAATTCGCGTTTTGATATGTGCTGGTTGTAATTTTAGAAATAGATATGTGTCAATCGAAAGATTATTTTTATATTTCCTTTAGTATGAAAAAAATTAATATAATAACTTTTTGATATTATATCAAACTTCTTTGAAATGCTTAAAATAAAGAATTAAGTTTTGGTAATATAAATTATTAAAAAATATTAGTACAATAGGAATGTTATTTTTTGTAATATCAAGAATTTCAATTAATTCGTGATACGTAAAAGTTTGAAATTGAAAAGAAATTTTGTTCATTGTCATTTCTCATATTACAATTTATACGTATTTTTAATTTTGCTATACTAACCTCTTGTTGACGTAGTATTGCATTTCT
The DNA here is from genome assembly GCA_900480035.1 of Eupelmus urozonus. Classification (NCBI taxonomy): domain Eukaryota; kingdom Metazoa; phylum Arthropoda; class Insecta; order Hymenoptera; family Eupelmidae; genus Eupelmus; species Eupelmus urozonus. The sequence continues at coordinate 28,707 of UELX01001232.1, forward strand.
CAATAAATCATTTATACATATATGTAAATAAAGATCATATACACTTTTCCCCAAAGCAAGCTGAAGAGGCCATTCCACATATTTGCGTACTTGCTCTACACTAACAAACTGTTTTGTTCCCGAGAGACATAATATGCTGTTGTATACGACGATGACTTTTGATTTTGATTAGTGTTTATTGATATATATTGCCAAAGTAAACAATTCTAGCGGATTCTTTATACACTATAAAACTTATAAACCAAGTAAATGTACAAGGGTACCGCATTATAGTTAGTGATAATAAAAACGTGATTTACTTCTATTATTCATTAAAGATACATTTTTTATATACACCCTTTGGTTATCAAATTAGATTTTTTGTTAACAAAAAATACGCAGCTTTATCTTTATGGTGTCTTTAATTACAACCAACTGTTACATTAAAATTATGAAATCTTTTTTGCGATTAGGAGTAATTACTATATTACAATCTTGGGAAAATGTTACGATTTGCTGACTAAAAACTGGGTAGAATTTTCACTACCTCATGACGTTTTTTAGTCGGTAACTAACATAAATAATTTAATTTGAATGCTATATTATGAAAGCTGTTACGTTTACTTAATTATTTAGCTTACAGTATTCCCTACTTTAACTACGCTACAATAAATTCAATACATGTTAAAACAATTGAGCGATTATTCATGTATTAATTTAGTAAAGATTGAATCAAGTTAACAGGATTAATTAAATATTATTCGCATTTGTAATTACCTCTTAGTTGAAATGTGAGATATATGATAATATTAAATTCACTGCTAGTAAAATTAAATAAAAAAAAATTAACATTATTTTCAAATATTATATTCCAAAGTTCTCTCTGTTGTTCTAACAGCCGAGTCGATATACAAACGTTACTTTATAAAATAATTCCAAAATGAATAGACTTTTGTTTCTTTTCCAGAGCTCATTATCAAATTCTTCGCTCTCAATTAGCTTATCAAACTTTAATACAAAATTTTGATAAAACAGAGCCCGAGACTTTCTCCGTTAAATATTTAATTTCCTCTAAAAGCCGCAAGAGCCAAACTAGCAAAACGCCCTGGCGCGCTCGACTTTTCCACGAGCATTTCATAATTTCTCTCTTTTCCTAATTTCGAATTTCACGCCTCGCGAACTAAAACAAATAAAAAGCTCCTTGCTCGCGCTGTCCACGATAGCCGATGCCTCTAATTTCCATAAAACGCTCCTAACCAGACAGTCGCCACGCGCTCGCCGTCAGACAGAGTCAGACTCGGTCGTATAACTTTCTAGAACGTTGACTGCATATAGCGGCCAGACTTATCGGCTCTATGAAAACTCGGCGAACCAAACGTGCAACCAGCTCTCGCACTCCTGATAGCGTTTTACTATAGGGCGCTTTACGCGCGCCCGGGCTGCAAAATAAACGGGCGGGGCAAAGGAAGCTAGAATAAAAAGGAAATGAAGCTGCTGCCTGCGTTTATGAAAAAAAAAAAAAAGAAAAAAATGAGTGGGAGTATAAGCGCGTGGCACACGATTATGTCGCCGGCAGGTGCAGCGCGTGGCCCCTTTTTTCCCCGCGCGCTGAAATGAAAAAGAGCTGTTATTATTTAAAATTTGCGCGGCGCGCGTTCCTCTTTTCACGGAGGTGCGCACGCATGAAAGTTTATTATTGCGGCTGTGTGCGAGCCCCGGGGCTTGGTATGTAAAAATTTTATTGGCCAGTCTGGCAGTTTTCATAAAATTTAACGCGGTGTCGAAAACGCCACTTTTTTTTTAAATGCCCCGAAAGAGAGAGAAAGAGATAGAAAGAGGAAGGGAGAGAGAGAGAGAGCTGGCTTTTACGCGTTCGATGCGCCGTTCGCAGTTTTTATCTGTACACCTTCGAGAATATTTATGGAACTGAGAGATTCGGGCCGTTATGAAGGATTTTACGGCTCAATTTTTACTGGGTGAATGGCATCAAAATTTTAGGGACGCATTTGCGAATTGAATTGCTGAGAATCTAGCGCGCGATTCGATTTTTACAAGTCGCCGATTCGCACTTTACTTGTCTTTTAAAATATAATTTTTCGATAAATTTTCCGAGATGTTGACTGGCTGAGAGACTTTACGGCTGACGAATTCGTCTAATTAAATTATGAAGCGTGTAAACTGGTTATAAAGGTTTATTCAAATAAATTAATTAATCGCAATGACTATTTTCAAATCTTTTGTCTTACCTTATATAGCACCAACGTTTTTATCCTTTGAAGCTCAAATTATTAATTTCAACCTAAAAATCACAGAATGAAAATACATTTTCAACAAACCATTACCCCTTCATAATAGAAAATCTAATGCCTGGCGCATTTTCTTTGAAAAATCCAACTTCTCACCCTCTACAAGCCAGCTAACCTTAAGAACAAGGGGGGCAAACCCGTAACCACAAGCTTATAATGAAAATACTTCATTAAAACTTGCGCCGATACATCAGATTGCGCGGACGTCAGCGACAGCCGGCCGGGCCGTCAAAACAAACTTCTTCAACCGCGCGAGACAATCAATTTGACGTATCAAAGCCGCTGTATAAAACTCGATCGCCGCCTGGGAAACTTGCCCCCCGGCGCTGCGGTGCGCCGTTAAAACTTGAACGAAGCCCGCGTGTGGCTGAAGAAGAAAAAGTTCGACCAAAGAAGCGCGCGGGGGGCTCACCAACTTACGAAGGCCAAAGCGCAAAGACTTGATTTCCCTCTGGGACACTGCAGTACTACTGGGCTTGGTATAAGCGTGCTTGATTTTTTTATTTTGCATTGACTTCTGGTCAAGTGGAAGGCTTTTTAAGCAAGTTTTTCGCGGAGAAATTTTGAAAGAGAGCGGGGTGGTTTTGAGTCAGGGTGATGGGTTTGTGGATTGTTTGCTTTTTTTCGGTGAGATGTTGAAGGCTTTTTTCGCGTTGTGTTTTTGTTTTAATGTTATAACGGGTTTTAATTTTACGGGCTTTTAAATCATGTACGATTGTAATGTGCGAAAATTTCGCTGCTCCGTTTCATTAGGATTTCATTGTTTTCTTTTCCGTTGGAGCATTGTTTCGACTTTCATTGCTGGGAATACAGTTACCACTTATTAAAATATAAAAATATTTAACTAATTTTCGCATAAAAATGAGAAACAAAAATTTTTTCCATTTCTTTTTTATAGAAAGCAATTAAAATATCATCAACATTAATAAAGATATTTTGAGAAAATCTACATTCTATAGTTAGTCGAATGAATATGTAATATCCTGCAAAATTACATTAAATTTTTGGTAATTCTATATTTATTTAAAAGTGAGTTTAATTGAAAGTCTGGTTGCTTCCGGGAGTTACGTCGGAGCTCGTGTGTTTTCAGAAAAAATTCCATACAATTCCCGGAGTAGATGAAAACTACGGCTCGGCAAGCGGAGCGTAAAAATAAGTGCATAAAATTATAGAGCCGGTGCATTGTGTTTCGCAATTTATAGACACATGAATACCGGCTGGCTGTCGGGGCTCCTTTTAAGATAGGATTGACTGTTTACTTGAGGGACGGAAAACGAAAATTGGATCGAAAATTCGAAAATAAAGGGAGAAAGGGTCTATCGATTGCCGATAACTGAAAGGCGTTTGTCTATATTTGCCGCTAGAAATATTGAAGCGTGTGCAGCATCGATTGTTTGCGTAAGACCCTCCAAACTATATAGTTGAATAAACGATTTTGTAAAGGCAAACACAATTTCATTTATTGCAGTTATGAATCGAAAAAATAAATTCAATCAAACATTTACGTTTCGCACGACTAAGCATTTTTTATTTCCAACCCAGTTTTTTAGACGCGAAAAAAACTCAAAAAAATCTCTCCACCCATCAGCCACAAAATCAACAGCAACAAACACCGCAATGAAACACTCAATCTTCCCCAATCATCCAACTTTCTCAACTATAACTAAACGCCTTAAGTAAGTAGGGCATCCGAAAAGGGCCGACAGCTACCCATCGCTTCGAGCCCTCTCTCTCTCTCTCCCTCCCCAGGCAAAAAACACTTTTCGCAAACTGAACGAAGCTCCCAGCTAGAAAGCCTAGAAAGCCCAGCCAGCCCTCGCTTTCGCATTAACCATTCCGCTCGTCGACGACCCTTAACCTCTCTCCAAGTCCAAATCTCTTCGGCTTGCCTACGCAGAGAGAGCGCGGCTCCCTCGCGAATTGCCCTCTTCTCTATATTTGAATTTGCCGGGCCGCGCTTTAACGATTCCGGCTGCGCGCGCGTATCATTCCCGGAATGCGCAAAGCGGCGACCCTAATTAAATTTCCATCCTAATGAAAGTGTTTCGGGAGGGGGGTGGCTCGTTACGCGCCCCTAGCCACTCCCCCCTGTATATGCGTATACAGCTTGACTGCTAAGCGCTCTTATTCTTCTTCTTTTTCTTTTATTGCCGCGCGAGCGCGCTTTTTTTTATCGCACCGAGCTGTTTCGTCGCCAGCGCGAGCGGGCTCCGAGACGTTAATTAGCGAGGGATAAAAAGTTATTGACGCACGCGCGCAGTATACTGTTTTCGCGAATGGAGAAGGTTGCGCGGACACTTTTTTTTATCGGCAAGCTGTAAAGTTTTTTCCGCTTGATCAAGTGCAATTTTTTCTTTTTTTTTTTTTTTTTTCGTTATGGTTGGTATTGTTTGTTTGATCGAGTGTGATGTGTTAAGGACTCGAGGACTGGGAATTTGGTTGCGATGTGTATTATAATGGCTATTAAGGGACATGGAGACTCTTTGCTGTAGTGCGGTTACGTAATTTGAATACTTTAAACTTTTAAAGGTAATGCCGCTATTTTCGAAATCTGGCTGAAGCAAGTATCTTTTAAAATTTTCTGAAACTTAGAAATAATTCAGTAAGGTTGTGTAATTGCAAAACATCATAAAGATAATCCTTTCGGTCGATGTATTATAAATATTTTTATGAAATGCATTGACAGATAAGCATTTAATCAAACAAGTATACATTTATACTTTTCATCAATCTCGTCTCGTCCCTGCATCGAAACTACCATGAATCTCCGCAAAATGAATAAATCCAATCTCATCCAACCCCCCTCCGAACTTAAAAAAAGCTAACCGTTAATCCGGCTCTCCTCCCTCAACTTTGTCAAATCCCTTAACAACGCATATACATATATACCTTCTCGCAATTTACATAAACCAGTACTTTTTGTCTAACCCAGCTCTCTCATAGGTATCTTCGTGCTCCTCTCCGCGGTCTCTTCTTTTTCTTAGCCCGTATCAGGGAGCGAGCGAGCGCGCAGCAAAGTTCGAACTTGTGAAGTTTGTAACGAGAGTCTCGGGCGAGCGCAGCGCGCGGGCCGATTAGCTCCGGGACACCCCGGGGGGGATGACAGGGCGCAGTCTATGTATACGTCGTAAGAGCGCTGGATAAGAGAGTGCCTGGAGAGAGATGGGAAGATCCTGCTGGCGTCTCGTGTAGGCAGATTCTTTCGCGTTATAGCAAACTTTGGCCTCGGCTAATTATTAAATGTAATCACGCCCCCCTGCGCGGCTTTATCAGGGGCCCGGGCTGGATTAAATTCGTATTATTCGGGTATTTTGCGTCTTGAGATGTTGGATAATAGAAAAGTTTAATTAGCTCGAAGTTTTGGGTTTGTAGTGTTGCGAAAACTGAACGTTGTTTTGGGTTGCGTGGGGTCGTTGAAGGATGTTTATTGAAATTTTGATTGATTTGTATACCCTATAGAATGTTAATTTAGGCAAAATTGAATTGTTTTCATTTAGACCATAGATGAGGTTTAATTAGACAGACCCAATCGATAATAAGACAAGCTTCTTAAACCCTAATATTACAGCTGTTTAATTAGCTTGGGTATCTCTTTTGGAGCAAATTTTTGTCTAATATCGAGGACCCAGTTCGCTGCATAGAATTCCTTAATTCTATAATGTATTTGCATTGTATCTACAATGTATATTTCATGCGAAAACTAATGCGTTCATTTATTTCATCATAAATATTAGTAATTTTATAGGTTATTAAGATAAGCATGTAAATATATTATATTAATACTGTATTCATATTAAGTCAATATAATGTAGCAATATTACAGCGCCATTGTAACAATATTGTGCCAGTATATTGTATTTATATTATTGTGCATTATTATATCAGTATTGTAGAATATTGTAGAATATTGTAATAATATTGTAACAATATTAACACGTTCAGAGTTAAAGCGCAAATTTACTCCCTAGGCTGCAGTGCTGAGGTCATTATAAAAATTATAAAATTTCTAAAATTTGAGTGATTTATAGGTCAGAATAACACTTATATTAATAAAATACAAGAGATTTCTAATACGAGTCATATATGATATATATATAGATAATTCGACCATAATACAATATATTATTAAAATCAAACTTTACATACGAGTCATATATGTCTTGTCCAGCAGACCCGAATTTTACGAGTTACATAGGACTTGTACCGCCCTCAAGGTGTTAATATTTAAAAATTATTTCGGCGTTCAAAAATATAAATACTACATACACATTTTTATTTATATTCATAATACAGCTAATTATCTCAATTTTAGTGTACAGCGCTTATTTCCTATAAGAATTTTTTACATCCGACACATTTTAAACTTTTATAAAGATTAAAATGTAGGTTTTAAATTTGTTATTTCCAGATTTCACACTTTTGAATTTAGCGTGTGGAAAGTCAATAAATACCTCTTTTCCCGTACAATATGATAAGGTATGAAAGCAGCCACATGTTCAGTCTCTCTAGCTCAAAAATTTTGCTGACCTGACCGACGACGAAGAACTACCGTTGTTGTCTGGTCAGGCAGCTTACCTCGCAGCTAAACTCTGCACAAGAAAAATACTTCGTTTGCTTTCTATTTCTATCGTTAGTTATGAAAATTTTAATGTCTTACAATCAATGGATTAGTTATTTAAGGCATATATTGAACAAAACAATTAGTTTCGATCATCATTATTAAAAAAAAAATTATTATTATTATAAGAAAACCAATATAAAGAATCAAAAAGATCTCGATAAATCCTAATAATATTATTTTTATTCTTCTTGATGAGAAAGACAGGAGTTACAGATTATATATCAGTAATACTTTTGTAGTATAATAATCTCTGTAAAAACAAAAAAATCTGTTGGTTCTCGAAAGATCGGTACTATACATATTTAATATCGGAATATTCGATCGAAAATATAGTCCAGATGGCGCAATGGTGTCTGCTGTTCTTCTGCTATATCACTCAAATCCTCTGTATATACTTAGTAATGTCACTTACTGTTAGCGGAATGTATGCATATTACCAATTGGTTAATGAGACACTAAACCATAATCTGGATTTTGCTTTCAATTGAACTTTCAACTTTCAAGTTTAATCTGACGTCAACTTATTCCGATATTTTCTAATTTTCTTTATATATTATTATTTATGGATCATTGAATTACACTGGGAATAAAAAGCTGTATCATAACATCTTTTTCAATGCTTACGACTTATTAAAATCCAAATAGATCGAGATATTCAAATTAATACACTCATATTTTTTTGTAAATATATACACATATTTACAGTTACAGAAAATTTATCATTTTTATGCTTGGCAGATAACAGTCTTCAGGGAAACTAGTTTTTAAAAGTAATCTAAATAAATTACTTACATTTGGCAAATATCATGCAATATTCTCAATAAATCTCATCATTTGAAACTTTATAAAAAAATTCCATTTTAAGTAAAATTATTTCATTTATTGATTTCATTTACCGATATGTATAATCGTTAAAAATAATACTTAGAACCAAATTCTTTCAAATTGCTTAATTCCTGTACTTTATGTTATGAACATTAAAAATTTTTCCTTCGAATTCCTGAGGCATGGCTAAGCGAAATTTCACGCTTTACATCTGTTCAAATAAAACAACAATGCATGAATGTTAACGCGAATGAAAAATTCTTGAGAAGCATGTAAAGTTATCGATAATCTCATTATCATATTATGCGAATGACATTCGCCACACTGTCTGCAAATTACAGACAGCAATTTCAGTTAGTTCGAAATAAAGTGATAGTGACAGTGTTAGTGTGTTCTATTGAGCAAAGTTTTTTAGTTTTTGCTAAGGCTTATTGTACAGTGAATCAAAACTATTGATCCAATAAAGCTGCATGAATTATTACAATTTTTAATGCTGTAAATATACATATATAAACATAAATAGAAATTTATAACTAAATTTACAATTCATTTTATAAATTACTATAAACATTATAACCGTTATTCAACATAAACGCCAAATTCTTAACTCATGAAAACATCACCAAGCAACATGATTCTTAAGAAGGAGAAAAATTTATGACCGCAGGTAACAATAGGTCATAATTCTTGGAAAAACGGCATCATGAACTTCTCCAAAGTTCCATCACAATAGCCTTATAACGTAGAAAGCCGATATCGGCCCTCAGCTGGACACATATATACCTAGCATCGGCCCAATGTTTGCAAATCAGGGCAATCGGCCAATGTGTGTCTCATCGATGAGGCCTAATCTCAGTCAAGCCTCGGACAACCTCTGCAATTTAACGTCACTCATACCTGCGTAGGGTCAAATCGGTAGACGTTCTTCTGCCGTTGGCCGGTAAGGTTCGAGCTCGGCAACATAAGATCCAGCTCGCCTCAAAGCTTTTAAAACAGAATCAAGCAGTTAAGAAACGCGTAAATAACGAGCTTAAGTCTGTCCAGTGTTTGTATACCGATTTCAAGTGTGTCGGGGCATAAGATGGCTATAGTCCCGAAGAAAATAAGCTTGAATCTGAAGGAAAAAAAATTAACGCCAGAGGACTTTGACTTTGGAAGATACTTGGGCGAAGGCGGCTACGGCAAAGTTTATCATGCTCGTAAGCGAACGGGCACGGACAATGGCACTATCTGCGCCATGAAGGTGAGTACAGCGTCTAAGTCAGCTGACTGTCTGTGTAAATAACTTGCGCGCGCGTTTTTCACGTTCAAAGTGTATCGAATTGCTGTTATAGGTGATGAAAAAGACGAAGATCGTCAGGAGTAAAAAGAGGATCGAGAATGTCCAGACGGAACGAAGTGTTCTAGCTGTTATTAAGGTATTTTATTGATTTTTATAGCTGTGGAATTTTGTTTGCTTCAAGGATGTACTAATCTGTATCTCTTTCTTTTGGAAACAGCACCCATTTATAGTTGACCTTTTGTACGCCTTTGAGACAGAAGATAGTTTTTATCTTGGGCTTGAGTATATGAGAGGCGGGGATCTTTTTGACTACCTCGAAAAGGTTCATACACTTTCGGAGGACAGAGCTCGGTAATTGTTTATTTTTAATAAATATTATTATGTAACGAATTTTAGTCGTGTGATTAATCTTAACGTTTTATTATTGTTTTTCTTTTTAGATTATACACAGGCGAAATAATTCTAGCGCTCAAATACCTTCACGAAAACAATATTGTATATAGGTACGCAAAAACTTTAAGTAAAATATATATTTAGGTATAACTTTTTCCATCATCGTTAATTGTTAATTGTATATTTTTAGAGACTTGAAACCAGACAATATTTTATTAGATGCCGAGGGTCACGTTAAATTGACCGATTTCGGACTCTGCAAACGATTATGCCCAGAGAAGAATAGGGCATATACATTTTGCGGTACCCGGGACTACATGTGATTATCTTTCAATCTCTTTAAATTGATTGTCTTTGACATAAAGACAAATATTTTATAACTTACAATACATTATATAATTTTTAGGTCTCCAGAAATGGTATTAAAACGATCTTATACTAGCGCGGTCGATTGGTGGAGTGTTGGAGTTCTTTTATTTGACATGTTAACAGGATCTGTAAGTTTTAAAATCTATTGTTTTATATTTTTTTAATATTTTAATTTTAAATTATGATGTAAATCAAATACAAAATCGAACTCTAATTATCTTAACACAAAATTGAAATCACTAAAAATTTATTTTTACAGCCACCATTTACGATTCCAAACGATCGTGACAAGACGATGCAAAACATAAAGTTTGGAAAATTTTCTTTTCTACATTGTAAACATTTTATATCTAGCAAAGCCAAAGATTTAATTTGCAAGTTACTTAAAGTGAGTATCGCAAAGAGAAAATATTTTATTTACAGCGTGAAATCGAGGATAATAGTTACATTGTTATATATTTACATGTTTAGATACACCCAAGAGATAGATTGGGTTCCGGGCCAACAGGTGCTAAAGAATTAATGAGTCACCCGTTCTATAGCAGTATTAATTGGGATAATCTTTTGGCTAGAAAATTTGAACCTATCACTAATGAGGCGGATGAAAATTCAAACTTCGAAGAAAGATTCGAAATGACTTTTGAAATTACAAACGATTCTAATTTATTAGAGTCGGATAAAAATATTTTTGAGGTAATTCAAACTTTTTGTTATTATATTTTTTCGCGAATCATAGTTGAAAAACTAATTCTAACTTAAAAATATTTCTTTAAGGATTTTGATTATGTATCACCTAATTTACTAGCCGATGCGTTGGTTACACATGCAAGAATTTCGCAAGATCAAAGGTATTAATTGCACAAAGAAGGAGAGTGCATGCACTTGGAATCGCAGATTTCGATGAAAATTTAATCTAACTTACATATATAATCAAAATAATTGATACTCATTTACTATAATTTTAAGCCTTAAAAAACGGGAAGAAAAAGTTATGAAAATTTTATGAAACTTCACAGTAACGGTATAAAACACTGAAAAGTACCAAACTTTCTCATAAAACTACCTATATTTTTAGTAAAAGTTGCTATAGTTTAAGGTGAAATTTGTCAGAACGTTTGGTCATTCTTTAAGTTTCTTTACTTTGTTACATATTTTCAAGTGGGATATAATTTTCAAAACTCTTTAAATGATTTATCAAACTTTTTAATTAACTTCATTGATCATTTTACTTCAAAGTTTAAGTATAATTTTTAATCCTTTACGAAGAACGTACTATCAAATTATAAAATTTAGTACATATCAAAAAAATTTTTAAATATATAATCTATTGGATAAGAAAATCCTTATATTAAGAACCAGATACTATTGCTTAAATTTTCATCAATTTGTGATTCAAAGACTGGAAACTTTTTTACATACCCCTTACGAAGTTTTTAATATATTACTATATAAAGATTTTTTTATTTTTCACTAATTATATTAATTTATATGGTAATATCAAAAAAAATTTTGCTAACATCAACGTTTAAAAAAAAATAATTAGTTCTAACAAATCATCCTAATTTTGTTAGGGCCTAGCAAGTCCTAATTAGGATCTAATTAGCATCAGCATTATATCAAGAATTTCAAAATCTACTTAGATTATGATTAATAAGGCCTGTTTAATTTTCTACTTGGCCGTAATTAAAAATATCGTAGTTAACAATTTAACTAATAACTTCTAAAATAAAAAAAAAAGAAAAAAAAATAAAAAAAATCAAAATAAAAAAAAAAGATACTTCGTAAGGGCATTGTCTTGATAAAATTACTTAGGTATATATCTTACTTAATGTTTCAATATTTTAGGAGAAAAGAATTTACCCACATTCGCGAGAGTAAATCAATTTTTTTAATCGATCAAATAATCCACAGTGTCAAATTTTGATATATTTTTATATCAAGAAGACGACTAATGTGCAAGAATACAGGCTGTGGCAAATATTATATTATTTAAATTAGTATTTAATTATAACTAATTTTATTGTGAAAGTGTATAAAAAAGTATGAATTGAAAGTTTGGTGTATGAAGATAATTTGTTTATAAAGGCTTTTTATCAAGTAAACGCGCAGCATAGAAAGTAAATGTAAATCACGGCAAATATTAAAAATAATGTTTGTACACCAATTTTATAAGACTCAATTTTTTCACCATAATTTTTAGTACTCGAACGCGTCAAGTAGCATTATATTTTATAACAACAATTTTCATGTAAAATAATAACGCACATACAGTACCTGTGTAAAGTTCCTGAAAATTTTCATATTTACATTTAATTTAATATTACAAGTGATTGGCGGAAATTTCGAAAATAAAGGCTCAATTAAATTCATATAATTTTTTAGTAAATCTTCACATTGTATTTCAGCCCTTATAGTTAATTTTTAATTAACGCACAATAAATATATATTTTTATATATTTAAAGCGGATGCAATTTCCAGAAACTTTGAACGACACTGTAGATGCAAAAACTAGCTAAATAAAAGTTACTAACATTCAACCATCAAATAAACCCATCTCACTTCTTAATCCACCATTCCCAATCAACCTGTTAACACAAGCTCGCAACAACAGGCAGCGAATCTCCCCGCAACACCAGGTGAATCTGCTCCCGAGCTCCGTCCAATCATCCGCGCGCCTCGCGCAGCTAACCATTAATTTCCATCCAAGCGGCTCACGCGCCAACATAACACTATACTCTTCTCGCCCATCTTGCGCACCTGTATATAAGAGGGAAGAGCCAGCGAGTAAGGGAGAGAGAGAGCTTACGCGCTCCTCGCGAGGCGAAAGGTCAATATTGGAGCGCGACTAGGTAAACCCAGCGAATCCCTCCGCACGGCCACGTACATACATAGATGTATTATATACGTAGGAGCGCGCGGCAGGTTGCAGCGTAGAGCAGCGAAGGGTCGTCTTCGTCTCGATCCCGCGAGCAAACGACGACGACAGGCAGGTTATATTTGCGCGCGCGACCCGAAGACTGTCCGTACTCCGGCTCGGAGCTTCGAAGGTGTACGTCTGATATGCTGCTCTCTCTCTCTCTAACGTGTACAAGCGAATGCACAAGAGCCCGAGCGCGCAGTTGCCGGTGACGTGAGCTCGTCGACGCTGAGAACTCGATCTTGGAGTGTGTGTTGGCTGTGGGTGTATACTGGCGCGAGACAAATTTAGGAGAGCGGGGCAGTAAGGGGGATGAGTCTTGGAGAAATGCGAGCGGTGACGTTTTGGTTTTGAGATTTTTCTTTTTCTGGTTGCTTGGTTTCTGTCTTTTTTGTTGGGGCTTGTTATTTTGAGCGCTGATGTAGAATGTACTTTATTCAGCATGGATCATTGGTCAAATAAATAAAATTTTAATGTAACCAATGTACTGTAAACTGTCCGCAAACCTGAAAATCCCTACATTGCAGTTCACAATACAAATTTTCATTAATATAAAGGAATAATCAATAAAAAGGAATATTTTTTAAATTCTGGTATCGCCTGTCATTTATTAATAACCTGCAGCGATATCAAAAATTTTATGGTACAATGTTTTAACTGCGTTATTATTTAATGAGTGCCAGGGAAAGATTTCATTTTACGGAAAAACAAAAGAGAATTGTGATTCAGAATTATAATGCTTATTAAACTTTATTTCGACCTTACAAAATTAAATAATTAAAACAACAAGTATTAAAAGTATAAAAATGTACATTATATCAAATATTTTTTACAAATTAATATTTTTCCAAAATCAAATTACATCAAGTAATGAATATAATTACAATTACGACTCATTAATCTAACAAACTTTAACTACTCAATTTAATTCATCATTAAAATAAACTTAATTACTGGCTTTAGATTTTAAACAATTTTATACTACAAAAATCGTGAATTACTGCTTTTCATGCAGATTAACAAAGATTTGTTTGTTGTATGAAATGTTATAATAAATAATACACTTACAATAAAAATTTATATACCATGATATGTTGAAATCAATGTTAAAAAATATAATGTGCCTTTTGATATTAGTTATATAAAAGATTATAATCGCGTAATGTTTAATAATAAGCAGCACCGTTTTAATCTGCTATTTGATTTCACAGACTGATGTTATAATATTGTAACTGTATTATTATTTCAATTTCCTCATGTGAATCGAATCTCTATAATGCGATTTATAATTTGCATTGTATTGGCTAAGTTTTGACATGTAAAAATTAAAAAAAAAAAAAAAAATGGCAAATAAAAGCGCAGATCTCAGCAAGTCGGGCATTAATTTTTTATTAACTTAAAATTACAACAAAACCATAAATTTTCCCAAACATTCTCCTCAAAAAATAACCCCTCGTATCCCGCAAACGTTCCTTAAATTCCAATAACTAAACGTCACTACAACCATCAGAGTAGCAACTCGCTCGCCATTAAATTCGCAGTAGCATTGGATTATAAATCGCGGCAGCGTAAAAAGTAGCCCGCGGGGGCAGAGCGAATGCTCGACGTAATCGTCAGTCCGATTTGGCGAGAAGATGCAGACGACGTTGTGTCGTTCTTTGTGCCGATGCGTTTTTGCAGGCGCGGATGCTGCGCGCTAGCTCTTCCATCTCTCGGCGAACGTTATTTTCCTTCCAGTTTATACGGCTAACCAGCGAAAAATCAAGTTTGTCAAGACAGCGCGAGATCGCGGACAGAAAAATCTAGACGAATCGCCCTCGGAGCTCGTTCGAGTGAAAATACGCGAATTTTCTTGACGCCTTTTTTGTTTGTTAGAGGCACTATGGATGTTGTAGTGCTGGGTTACTTGGAAAAGTTACAATTGTTTTTAGTGTGTTTGTAATTACGAATTGAATGTAAAAGTATTAATTTTAAATCTGATTATTTTCGAGGTTATTTTTTTAACCAATACCCCAAAGCAAAGAGAATTTCCGTTAAATATATCCTTGCCAAATTCTATTCCAGCAATTTTAACAATAGCAATTTTACGAAGACAATCATAAAACTTGGAAGATAAGCGAAATCCTCTGATTATAATCAACGTTCCCTCCCCAACAGAAAAGCAGATGAGAATTCATCGGCAGTCAGTCTTTTAGCCCAGCTCCACATATCTCCTCCTCTCCGCCCTAGTCACAGAGAGAAGCCCAGTCTCCATCGTCGTAACAAACGCGAGCGCACTTAATTAGCGCTCGGCTAGCGTAGAGGAGAGACACACCTGGAAAACGCGCATTTGCATACCCAGCGAGGACAGGAGCGGAACGATAAGGGCCAATTAACAAGCCTGGACCGCTGGACAATTAGTTCCCAAAGCTCCCTGATCTTAAGTCTACGGGATCTTTCGCTCGCCACTCATTTACCTTTCAAAGAATCGAATGATGCCCGGATAGATGTTTATTTATAGGGCGTCCGAGAAATAAGTGGAATGCGAGTGGGAATTTAATTAATTAAGCGTAATTATTTGAATTTCATTAGGTCCCAGCTGGGATTTAACTAATTGCCACGATTGTATATAATAATGAGGCAATCTAATTGATTACAGGGCTTGATTAATTTTCTATTTATTATGGTCTTTAGTTATTTTCAAGATACGCAATAATTTATACTTTTTTATGGTATTACAAAATAAATGTTATTTTGAATCGTTGTAATATTTGCTTTTCCAGCAAAGAGAATTGACAAAAAATTAATAATATTTATTCGCACAACAGTTGTATCTGATAATAAGCGAATCAATAATCTGATTGTTTCAAATTTGAAATAAAATATAAATATCTAATAATATTATCAGCTTATATTTTAAATGAAACGTGTTTAAATAATGTGAATTTAACTATTGCCTGTCAATTTGACGTGTCAATACAACGCAAACGCTGATGATGTCGATGACTTCTGACTAGTTTCCCTTTGAAATTCTCATTACTAATAAATGCAAAAGCGACTTTTGTAGCAAATTATTTCGAAAATTTTAAGTGAAATACCATGTTTTATCGACCACTTCATTAGTTCATATCATGATGAAACTATTTTAATTAATTGCCTACCCAGTGAGTTTCAATTAATTTCGTAAAATTTTCATTGACTTGGATAAAAATAGAAAAACTATATGTTATTTAAGTGAAATATCATGTACTGCAGCTCATATGGTGATATTGGGATGAAACTTTTACGATTGATTGATTAGTTTTTGTTGTAATTTATAAGTTTTATTTATTCTAAGAAATAAATTAAACTATTAGTATATTGTCTTATAATTTTTATTTTCATCGAATAATTGTTTCCTCAAAGCAAACCTCTCAAAAATCTAGGGAAAAAAAGTACTAAACCAAACTCTAATAAATATCTGTAATTGTCTTGAAAAGTTGCGCGCACTGCAGAATCCGTAAAAAGAATTTTCCCAAGAAATCTTGAAAAATCATAGAGAGATTTTGTCGGGGTGCATTCGCGAATCGCTCGCAAAAAGCTCTTCTCACCTAGACAACATTGCCGCGCCAATTACGCTACCCTTTTTCCTCATAAGTCGAGGAGACGTGATCGCGCCTGGAGAACGATATAAAAAATGGAGAGCGCCAGTGAGTTATGAGCCCAGCTCGGACACTTTCGTCGACTGGATTCTCGACACGTTGAAGTCGTTTTCGCGCTCCCTCCTATACTGCTGTCGCGATTTTTTTTTTTTATCTCTCCCTCTTTTCCTTGTCGCGTTTTCTCGACTCGCTGTTTCTTCGCGGTGTACATACCCCTGGCTTGTTTTTGTTTCGCTTTGCTGAAGGCCCCAGGACGGCGCTTTGTATGCGCGCCACGCGAGACTTCATTTATTGCGCGAATTTCAGGGACGAGTTTTAAAAGACGTGACAGGTGACTGACGGCGAATCTGCTTTTCGAAGATTTTGGAATAATAGCTCTGCTATTGGTAATGTAAATATTATAATATAGAATAATTCAAAAGTAATTATCTTTAAGATGAGTAAAGGCTATTGTATTTAAACACTATATTAGGTGAGAGCTATCTGTATAGAGTGACAAATATTTTTGATTTGTTCTTCATATTTGTTAAATTATAATTATAGTATATTTAAAAAAAAATTTTAATGTTTATAAATTTACGATAAATTCTTATTATACCAAAAATGATTAGAAATTTTAAAAATTGAAAAGTGTACTATATTGTTCTAAAGATAATGTAATCAAATGAGATAGCAAGTTTATGAAATCGAAATTTTAATTGCAATGGTTACTGTTGAAAACTTTCGAAACTACTTTGTGCTAATAATCATTACGCGATTATTTATTCTATTTGCTTTCTTTATTTCGGTCGGCTAATTGCACGTAAAATCGTCGTTGACCGGAAATGACGATTTTTCCAGCGCTTTTCACCTCCTCTCTGCTCGTTACACAATCAAGGATATATTTTTGCTCTGTTATTGCATTCTTTTTCTTGCTTTTTTCTCTCTATTAACCAGGTTTTTTGTGTCTCTCCTTTGTTGAGGGGAAAAAGGAAAATATTCGCCAAGAGTATAATAGGGTTGTTTAATTCAGATTTTCAATCTTCGTTTTTATAGAGCGACACAGCCGACATTTATGAGCCGCTAACGGAGATTCATGTACTACATATTTAATAACGTATAACGCGTTATATGAGTACCAGAGAAAGATTTTATTTTATGGAAAAAACGAAAGAACATCTAGAATAAACTTTATTATAATGTTTTTTAAATTTTCAGCCTTATATAATTAATATATAATATTATTGATGAACTTTTTAAATGTCGTTAACCACAAAAATAATTAAAATAATAAATATTAAATCTTAACAATGTTAGATTAGACTTATCAAACATATTTCTCTAAAATCAGCTCATTCGGATTTATTACGCCAACTACATCAAATAATTACTAATTATTGCATTCACTTCTCATTAATCTCACAAATTTTAACTATCCAATTTCATTCAACATTAAAAATGAATTAATTACAGGCTTTAGTTTTTAAATAATTACCTGTTACAAAGTTTTGTTTTCTGCATAAAAATGTTATAATGAGTGATTTGCGTATAATAAAAATTTATGAAACACTAAATTTGTCTGTATATGCCAATCATTTAAATGCGTTTTTTGAAATTAGTTACATGAAAGTTTTAGTTAAAAAATAGCGAATTTCAATAATTGTATAAATATATTTTTTAGACCAACAGAGTCTACTTATTAAAATATATTTTTTATTTTTGCAATTACTAACTGTGTTTTATAAGAGCATTAAGAAGATTTCTTTCAAATTGAAGTAATATTTAAATGATTAAAACTATTATTATATGTTTAAATTGAACTATTGAATATTATGCATTATCTTTAGCGCTACATCGTTCTACAGAAGCTATAGTCGGCAACTTACTTTGTACACGTTTGGTCGGTCACAGAGACTCTGAAATTATCGACAGTAGGTCATGTGAGAATTTCAAGTACACAACATATTTTAAACTGGGCTAATTTCAAGTCCACTTTATCACAATTTCAAAAGTTTTAGCTACGAAATTTGCCTACATTTGTGTATTCTAACTTTTCCAAGTTCAGCATTGAGGATTATTAAATCGAGAAGTTTGTTAATTAAAACAAGTTGTTGAATATTTCATAATTATTATAGGGTATACTAGTTTTGAGTTTTGCTCTGTGTAGCCTATTTTACTGTAATATTTATCAAAGTTCATTCATAGATGATATATTCATATTCATTTAAGTTAAATGAATTATAGATTGCTTATTTAAAAAATTAATTAATATTAATAAGTATATAATAATAAAAAAGAATTCCTGAAAGATATTAAATAATTTTTATATTATTTCAAATTTCACTTGAAGTATAGAATTTTTATCTCAGTAGTTATTTGTAGAATTATAACGAAAGAATCAATATTTTTTTAACAAACCAAAACTTTTATTAAAGCTCTTTGCATTTAGTTTAATGGTCTATTTCGCGGATTCTTAAAACACAAATATTTAGAATGTTACGGTCGATAAAAGAAACATCATTTTTAAAGAAAAAAATATATATTTGTGATTAAATGGCTTATACCTTGGAAAGAAATTCCCATTTGATGAAATTATGGGTACAAAAATACTATTTTTGGCGAACTATATAAATATTGAGTTTATTGTAATGTCTTATGCTGTCATTCTTAAAATTTATAAAATAATATAATAAAGTCAATCAAGCTTTTAAAATAACAGAAATTTAAAAGTTAAAAATAATTAATTAAATTTTAAAGGCAGTATTATTCTACTACCAAGTTAGCATTCTAAATATTTTAATTAAAATGTTGTTGTATTGTTGTAACAAATCAAAAATTGTAAGTCAAATAATTTGAAAAATAATTGTAAATTCTGAAAAAGTTATATGCTAAAAATAATATACTTTTTTGTAACACAAGCACGATTTTCGCGCTTTTTAATACCTAAAATGAGAGGCAAAAGTGATCATTTATAGACCGGCGGGCGCTAAAAGCGCCGGAGAGGCTTTAGCGCCCACTACTCTGAAAACGGCAATTTAGGTCGTTATACGTAAATATACATACATACATACGTACGTACGTACATACATATATATATATATATATGGGCGTGTCTAATACTTTTTTGAAACATCGTGTATGGGGGGTCCGAATTTTTTGCCGCC